>CM076571.1:448306390-448376978 GCA_034641835.2 Pinus albicaulis | reverse complement strand
TCCTTCGACGTCAGGTTGCATCATTGACCTTCAATCGAATGATTGTATGAAGTGTTCTACTTCAAATAATTCATTCACACTTCATGGATTTTACTAAGTACTTTGAGAGACATTGTCATTATTGGTGGTTTCTCTCACACTTGTTAGAAATTCACATCAATGATTGGTAATCAAGTGGTTTCTACGATGTTCTACTTCGACACAATCAATTGCATGGGTAGAATCGTACTAGTTCAAGAAGCGGAAATCAAGACCTTGGATATAGTTTCCACCATCCAGGTTGTTAGGATTTTTATTATTCATCATACAATAGACTACTTATGATAGATGGTTGTGTCCATGTTGTGTCTATGATTTATGTAATTCTAAAATCATTTCTGTATCAAAACATGTAGTTAGTTTTGATTTGAATATGGGAATGCCTACCTCAGCGATGATATACATCCATACATACATAAATATATATATATATATATATATATATATATATATATATATATATATATTCATTGAATGTTTTTACAGGTTTCAATCAGTACTCCTGTAACCCAATCCTCGGAATGATAAAGAAATTCACTCTTTAGAAATAATTCAGACTTCCCACTTAGGGGGCAATTTGTTACACTAAAATTTGTCACCATGACATTTAGTTGTCTATATTGGTTCATCATTATCTATTTATTGCTCTGTTAGAGGTCCAAAATCATAAAGTTCCTAAACCAAGTCATGGAATTGGAGAAAAGATAATTAAAACCCTAAAAATCCCAACTCCGCTGTTTTCCTAGTCACTGCCTATGATACCATGGTTTATTGCTCTAAAAACTATGGCACATCCCACACATTCTTCTCATTAGAACTAAGGACCCCCGTAAAAGGTAAAATAAAATAAAAAAGTAAGTTCTAGAAGCTCATCTGGTCGAATATTCTCACAGCTGAAGGCTTTTAGAAGCATTATCTCATCGAGCTTCACCCCTTCCATTCATGCACCTTTATCTCTTCATTAATGGAGCCATCCCTTGGTTTTTGGAGCTAAAATCCCTTTATGGGAGGACTTGATCCCTTCCTTATTAGAACTGAAACTACATCTCTTCTGCTATAAATTAAGATCATGTTTCAATCTCCAGGGTACTTAGTACATTTTAGAAAGTACTTACTTCTTGCTTTGAAGAAGGTACTTAGAACTTGATTGTTTTGAGGTGAATTTCTAAAGAAATCATACTCTCTATACTTGGCATCATTGGCATGAGAAAAATTACATACTCATGTCCATAGTTTCATGCTAGTTCAGAGAGTTTGAGTCTTTTCAAACTGAGGGAAACGGTTGTTCAGGACCCTGGAAGAACTTATACAACATCAAGGCTCAAGGTTGTAAGATTAATTCTTTCATACAAGTTAATACAAATGGATTATATTTTCTCATTAAGTTGTTCATGTGTATCTTTGAATAATTTAATTTAAAAGAAGACTCCAGGGGTTCCTTGTTCGACGTTATCGAAGCTCGAAAAAGAGATAAAAGTGCGCTTCAAATCCTTTTTCGTTTTTAAAAAAGCTCGAAAAATAAGGAGAAAAAGCATGATCTGTGGTCAAGTCATCCTTTGAATAAATCTGCACGACTAATCTGTTCATCAGATGTATTTCGTATTCATAACAACATCAAATGGATTAAAAATACCTGTTTCATGATAAAAACATAATAAAACTATAGTCATAGCAATAAATTTAAATTGCAAACAATTAATGTCAATGGCCCTCAAGCTTCATTTCATTCACCTAAGTAGATCACTGGTTACTAATAGCTGGATGGAATGAAGGTTCATTTACGAGATCAGATGGAAGACTCATCTTAATTAGGAGAGAATTTGTTTCATTTTTTAATGAGCTTGACACAGGAAAAGAACTATGTTCATGACCTGTTTCATTTTTTAACGAGGTTGACACAGTAAAAGAACTTTCCTCAAAGGCACTTGTTTCATTTTTTAATGAGGTTGACACAAGAAAAAAGACCTATCCTCATAGGTACTTGTTTCATTTTTTAACGAGGTTGACACAAGAAAAAATAACTATCCTCATAACTATGTTTCATTTTTTAATGAGGTTGACACAGAAAAAGAACCATCCTCATAACTCTGTTTCATTTTTTAACGAGGTTGACACAGAAAAAAGAACCATCCTCATGGGAACCTATTTCATTTATCGAGGTTGACACAGGAAAAGAACTATCCTCAACACCTGTTTCATTTTTTAACGAGGTTGACACAAGAAAAAAGAACCATCCTCAATGTGCAGTTGAAGTAGTGAGTCTGATTTGGAAAATATGTAGTCTAACAGAATCATCATTTAAGGAGTTTGATGAGAACCATAAATGATAAGTTATAACATGCGTTGACGGGTATTCTCCAGGGTTTTCATTGAATTTTGGAATTTTAAAGGGTAATTTCTGTGAAATCACCGGCCACCAAGGAGAAGAACTGATGAGATCAGCTTGATATTGCACTGAAGATGTGAATAAAGGATCAAGCTGTTCAATACTCATAAAGGAGAAACCAGATAGGATTCTAGATGATGACATGGGTGAATTCAATGGACAAAACATCGAATATGAAGCAACAACAGATGTTGTCACAGCTGAAATAGATTGTTCAGTTTGGGGATGTTATCTCAGCCATGGTCAAATGACCTAGTGTATACCCTATAGAATCTACTGGAACTAAAAGTGAAACAGCATCAACAAAAGCAGAGGAAGGTGATTGAGGAAAAGACTCATATAGGTAAATCTCCTACCGAAAATGAGTTGGAGTTAAAGGCGTCTTGTCTTGTGATACTTCTTCAGTCGAAATCAAACCAGGTGGAAGAAATTCGCTGTCAGGCACGAAGTAAATTTCAGGTGGTTGACTGTGCGATATGGGAGACTCAATGGCTACAATAGATTTTAGAGTGACTAATACAGGAACAACTTCCGGTTTTTCAACTTCGGGATCAAGATTTTCTCCACTTAGGGAATATAGCAACATAAATATAAGGGGATGATAGACCCTATTTCATTGGTCCTGGGGATGATGTCCAGTTTGACCAATAACAATTGCCCCCTAGAGCACAATGGGATTTGGATCAACTTCCAGTTGAACAACGTCGGGTTCGGGAGGTATGGTCTCACAGATTGGATGGATCGTGACCACGGGTAGCTGTGAGGACTCTGTCTCGACAAAAATAGACAAAACAAGATTTGTAGAAACAACTTGTGCCAACTTTGGTATATGGGAAGATGATGCTTCACCAGAGGTATTGATGGTACTGGTTTTGGTAGAGCGATGTCTACGTGAATGATGGGGGAAAGGATTTTGTTCTTCCACGATGACTGATTTATTTTAACCAAAAACAAATAAACAAAAAGAGGGTAATGCTAGGTGTTGATCATTAATTAACGTGAGTCATTTTTTGAATTAAACCTTGAGAAGCCATGTATCGAAGGTTATGGCAGATGGTGAAACATTTAAGGGATGATTGAAGAGAAACAAGGTAAGAGAAGTCCTGTGCCTAAAGACCGAAGCATATGTATAAAAAGGATCCAAGTATAAAGCAAAAAGGCAAAGAATATAAGACGAAAACATCATAAGGCTTTCTGCCTTCGTAATATGCATGTGACATAATTGTTCGTATGGAAATTTCGCGGGGGTCGAGAAACAAATGGGGGAGAGATCCATACCCCCGCGGAATCACGGTGATGTGTTTTCCGCCACCGGTTATCCCATGGCCCACTCCATTCACCGCCCAAATCACACCTTCATCGTCTGATCAAACCATAAATCAACGGTCTGTAGCTCTCCGCCTGTTGACTTTGTATCTCCACGTCACCCGTTCCACGTGTGTGTCCCATTTTTTTCCTCCGCCCCTTATATGTCTCGTTCATAAGTTAAATTTTAATGTTTTTTTTAAACTCTCTGCCCAATACATTCACCGTTGTTCCACTACAAGTTTCATCGTCACCTCTCATTCTTCCGCCATTTCATCATGCCGCATTGCTATGCAGTCACCCCCACTGCATATCCATCCCCACGCATGGTTTTTCCTAACAAGTTTGCGGGTTTTGCAGGTTTAAAGTGGCGGAAGACTATCATGATTCACAGTCTCTATTACTGTGACAAAAAGCACGTCAGCGGACCATTTTTCAGAGCTAAATTATGAGGGAAGGCCTGGGGAGGAAAATCAATAAGACTTCCATTAAAGAAGTAGATCTAAAGTCTGTCAAACCCCTATAGAGTTATCCATAGCACAGATTGCACAGATGGAGACATTAATGGAGCAGTGGAGAAATTCAGTGAATAATTGATGAATTCAGCACTCAGAATTAAAGAACTTAAATCCTAATTCAGATTTTGGAAGGCAAAAGGTACCATTCATAGAAAACATTACACTCAAGTTTTTACTTCAGTAGAATTTCCCTTCCCGGGAAGGAAAGGGTTTCCCATGCAGTTTTTATTCTCTTCCGTGTACCTGAAGAGATTTTCAGTTAGTGCATTTATTTCAGAAAAAAGACCACATAATACATACAACACTACAGAGTCGTCCAGTCGTATGGGCATGCACGTTTCAGCCATCCTGCCTTTATGAGGAAAATTAAATATTCATCACCGACTTCCTTTACTAGTTTTCTTCGTTTCCTATATAACCCCTAAAGAACAGATTATTGAGGGTTCCAGATTTTATCAGAAAAGTATGCAGTGAAGGAATTTTTGTATACATTTTGTAAAACTCTTGTATGAAGGCTCAGAGCCCATAGGGTCTCAGTGAGGAGGAGTTCCATCTGTTAAAGAGGATTCTGGTCTTTGGTATTTCACAGTCTGTAACTTTCTCTTACGTGTTATTTTAATATATCATTTCATTTCATCCATCTTTCTTGTATCATGTTTTGGAATGCGAGTGGATCACTGATCATTAGGGGAATTTTGAGGTCTAAAATGGGCCTCCTAAGAAAAATGTACAACCAAAATAAACTTTATAAGAACAAATAGGATTCAAGATGATGATGTCAACCATAAGGGATGATTCACCATTTTTGGAGTAAAAAAGTAAAAATATTAAAAAATAATAAAATAATAAAACTACTTTTTCAACTCGTATTTTAAACTTATCTCCCAAAATTTTTACTCAAATGTCAAGCGATAGTACTTGTTGGATGCGGAATTTAATTCCTCATCCAAGGAGTACCCATGTTGCATACTTTCGATGAACTCTACTACACGAAAAATGAGAAATACATAAAAAAACGTGATTGTAAGCACATTTTTTTATGTATTTCTCATTTTTTGTATAGTAGGACCCATCGAAAGTATTCAACATGGGTACTCCTTGTATGAGGAATTAAATTCTGCATCCAACGAGTACTCCTGCTCGAAATTTGAGTAAAAACTTTGGGAGATAAGTTGAAAATATGAATTGAAAAAGTAGTTTTTTCATTTTTCCCTCTAAAATTTGATGATGTCATCAAATCTTATTTGATTTTTTCCACTATTATTTTATAATTTCCTTAGGAGGCCCATTTTAGACCTCAAAATTCCCCTAATGTTTTGGTATGGATTCATCCTAGTTGATGCCCATGCTTGGATTGGTCAAGCGCTTTAAATATGGCTCATGCGTGATATACTGTTCCATTATTCATCTTAACCATACTTCTGCTATATTAGTTGCTTTGGGAGGGTGTTTTTAAAATGCTAATGTTATGTATGGATTCATAGATTGGTATGCCCATGCATGGTGGTATTGTGTATCTGGATATCAGCTCAATGATAACTAATATCTTCTCGATATTTCTTTCACAGCCACACCTTCCGATAATTGATTTCTGTGACATATTACTTGAATCAGCCCTCTTTACAGTAAATTGTCTCTGAACTATCTGATGCTTTTATATTATGAGTTTTGCATCTTGCCTTTGCAGTATTCTTCTCTTTGTGTTAGATTCTAAGAGTTTGGTCCCATTCAAATTAGTTTCCTTGTTTACAAGCGATAGCATGAGAGCCTTTTGCTCATAACCCCCATGTTATATTACACGCTCCTTGCTATGATAAGATGTCCTAGGCACTGGTCTTTGGAAACTCAAGGCTGTCTCTAGGAGCGAAAACATCTTTTTGGCACCGTTGCCAAGGATCGAAGTTAAGAAAATCAGAATCCCTGGGCCTCGACAAAACCTAATTCACTCTTCAAGAAGGGTGAGCATGGAGAGTTGAGAGTTGTAGATCCCTCACCTTGGCGACTCCACATTTTTTTATTTGATAAATCTATTTGCAGTCCTGGCTCCTCGTAAGCCACACCTGAGGTCAGATACGTCAAAGCCAAAGACATCTTCAGCATCTGACCCAGAGAAGATCAGACATATAAGAAGTTGGAAAGAAAGGCAATCAGTCCGCACTGGAATCCCTGGGTTTTCTATAGAAGACTATCCACCCTCTTCCTCTCAAGAGCTCCAAGTAGAAAATCCCGACTCCACTGTCGGTTATACCGATTATTATTCAGATAGTCCACCCTGAGAAGGTGTCCAATTTAAAGACAATTTCCATCCTACTCCTAAGGTCGAAGAGGTCAAAGAAGTCACCGAGGTAGCTGCTGTCAACCGTGAGCTATTCCCATCAACACCTCAGGCTGTTGTACAGTATATTCCTATTGTAATTCATACTCCACTCCCGCCTCCTCCTCTTCCTCCAAATACACATCAAGCTGTTGCATTACCTCCACCTCCTCCAATGGTGAGTGTTCCATCTTTTTTGTTGAATAAATATGCTCCTCTAGCATTACCCCAAGTGTTAAATGATTTGCCATAGGATTATTTGAAGATATTACCCAAGTTCAATGGGGAAAATGAGATTGATTCTCAAAAACATCTTGAGGTCTTCTGTGCTTTTGCAGAGAATTTAAATGTGGAACACTTAGATGTAGTTTTGAGGCTGTTTGTACAATCTCTTGATGGTGAAGCTCGAAAATGGTTTAAAACAGTGGCAGGCCATTCTATTACTGCTTGGGAAATAATGGAAGATACCTTTCTCAGGAAATGGGGAGAGAAGAAAGACCATGGAAAGTGTTTTACTGAGTTTAATACACTCAGGAAAAGACATAATGAAGGGGTGTCTGAATTTATCAAAAGATTCAACAAATTTTATTTGAATCTTCCTGCTGATATGAAACCACATCAAACTGCTGCTAAAGTTGTTTTCATAGCAGCCTTCGACTCAGATTTTGGTTTCTCTCTGAGAGAAAGAAAGCCTGCCACTCTATATGATGCTCAGATAGATGCTCTTGAGTTGGAAGCAAATTTTGCCTCCACAGGTAAATCAAAGGGAAAATCTAAACAGGATACTAGAAGAAGGGGAAAAGAGGAGGTGTCTACTTCAAGTCAAGATAGAGACTCCAGTACTAGCATAATCGAAGAAATGAACAAAAATATTAGCAACCTTAATAATAAGCTGGGTAAGCTCGAATTGGAGGCCAAGAATTCAGCCTCCAAGAATTTCTACAATGCTCCAAACATAGGTTACAATCCTCAGTACAGGAAACCACCCTTGCAGATATTGCCAAGGGAAGCAAAGGAGCAACAGGATCAGGTACCACACCCATTGTACCTAGAAGGCCCAGTAGATGATTCTGCTGAAGACACTGCCTACAGACTGGAGGATGAAAATCTTTCCTTTTCAAATAGTGACGGAGAATAATTCCCTTTACAGGGAAATGAAGGAGCTGAGTGCCCATTGCAAGAAGAAGAAGAGACCAGAGACACAGAAGAAGAAGAAATTGATCATTGTTGGAAACAATTTAATGATTACATGCAAGCACATTTCAATAGAAGATATGATATCAGATCTTCTAGGAAGAGGACTCGTACTCAAGAGCAAGAAGAGGATTTATCCCAGAAGGTAGCATCCGCTCAGAGGGAGTCTACACTACAGAAAGTCACAGACAAAGGTAAGGGTCCTCTAAGCAAACATTTGCAGTCTAATAATCAAGTTCCTTCCTCTTCAAAAGTAGTCATTCCCCCTAATACCAAGCCTGTGTCAAAATAAGTCAAACCCTCAGCTGAAAATAAAGAGGCAAAAAAGGTGGTAATGGAGAATTCCTCTCTTGTTTTCAATCTGCAAAAGGAACTTGAGAAGGTCAAAATCCCAGTCCCCTTGACTGAACTATTAAAGCAACCTGCATATCAATCCCAAGTCACCTCTTTTATGCTCCCTCCAGAAGCAGCACTCATTCCAGGTCGTCTCAACCTTCAAGAAGAAAGACCTATGGTTGTATTTGGCCCACATGTTGAGGAAGTAGATACTTCGACCCCTCCCTTCTATGAGTCTCTAGTAATTCATGACCTGTTATTACATAACTGTTTGTTAGATTCTGGAGCTTCCCATAATCTAATACCTCTGTTAGTCATGGAACAAATAGGATTACAAATCACCCGTCCATACAAAGACCTCTATTCATTTGATTCCAAAAGAGTTAAATGTCTAGGGATGATTAAGGATTTGGTTGTCAATTTGGCCCAAATTCCAGCAAAAAGTGTGGTAATGGATACTGTGGTGGCTGACATCCTAGCTCGCTTTGGCATGTTACTGTCAAGGTCTTGGGGAGAAAAAATTGGTGGGTCACTCAATATGGATTTAACATACGCTACTATCCCAATCTTTGGTGGCCAGGAGAGGAGGTTGTACAGGGAAACTAGATTTGTCAAGATGGTGACTCAGGCTAACAACTCTGTCAATTCACCAGTCTACAGTAAAGAACGAGATTTATCATGCTTGATGCTAGAAGAATATCAAGATTATGCTTATGAACCATCCTTCTGCCAGATCAAGACTGATCAGTCCTCAGAAAGACATGAAGTAGGAATCTGGACACTTCATTTTGATGGAGCAAATTCAAGAGAAGGTAATGGAGCCGGAGTACTATTAATTTCTCCTACAGGCCAATGGGTCCCACTGTCTTTCAAACTGGAGTATGAAGCCACCAATAATGTGGCTGAATATGAAGCGTTGTTGTTAGGATTATAGACAGCCAGGAGCATGGGTATACAGAGTTTAAAAGTTCTGGGAGATTCAGAACTGGTGGTTAGACAAGTCAGGAATCAGTGTCAGACCAAACATCCTAGGCTAAGGGCTTATAGGAATGAAATTTTGGACATGGTGGAGAATTTCTTCTTGGAATTTAATATCCAGTTTATGCCCCGAGAACAGAATAGGATGGTTGATTCCCTTGCTGTGGCTGCTAGTACATTTCGTCCACCTCAGAACCCTCTCTTGAGATATGAAATTGAGGTATGTTATCGACCATCAATCCTAGATAACATTAAACACTGGTAGGTATTTGAGGATGAAGAGAAGATGAAGAGATTCCTAGAAACAGTAGGGGAGTTCTCCAATATGGAGATTGATGCTGATGAAGAAGAAGAGTCTGAAGATACTTCAGAAAGAAGTTGGGAGGAGAAAGTGGCAGGTAATAAGGTGTTGCAGTTAAAGGGAAACATTATACCTAGAGGGCGGGTGCCTCTAGAAAGATTATTTGACTAGAATGATGTCCCATTGCAGCCAAGCAAAGTGGTAGAAGAAAATTAGGTAGAAGACCTAAATTTGGGTACTGATGCTGACCCCAAAATTGTCAAATTATCCAAGAAGGTGCCAGAAGAATACAAAAAGCTATATTAGAAGTTATTTCAGTCCTACAAAGATGTGTTTGCATGGTCCTATCCGGACCTAAAAACTTTTGATATCAATATAATGCATCACAAAATTCCACTAAAAGGAGATGAAAAACCTCATAAGCAGAAGCTTAGACAGATAAATCCTCTGCTGCTGCCCTCCATTGAGAAAGAAATAAAGAAATTGTTAAAGGCCAAGATAATTGTGCCATTGAGGTACTCTGAATGGGTGGCAAACCTGGTCCCTGTCCGAAAGAAGAATGGAGAAATAAGGCTGTGTGTTGATTTCAGAAACTTGAATAGAGCATCCTTAAAGGATAATTATCTACTGCCCAAGATGGATCACATTCTGCAGAAAGTGGTTGGAGCTTCTAGGATGTCAACGATGGATGGATTTTCTGGTTATTATCAGGTGGCTGTGCTCCTAGAAGATCAGAAGAAGACTGCTTTCACCACGCCATGGGATACATTTATGTATGCCAGGATGCCTTTTGGATTGATTAATTCCGGGGCCACTTTTCAGAGGGCGATGGACATTGCTTTTTTTGGGGAGAAAGATAAATTTTTGGTAGTCTACCTTGATGATATCACTATATTTTCCAAGAATGATACTGAGCACATTGAGCAACTTGGTAGAACTTTTGAGAAATGCAGAAGGTATGGTCTTTCCCTTAATCCTCAAAATTCTTTATTTTCATTAGAAGAGGGTAAACTTTTAGGGCATATTGTGACTAAAGATGGGGTGAAGATAGATCCTAAGAGGGTAGAGGTTATAAATGGCATTCCCCTTCCCAGAAATAAGAAGGAAGTGCAGGTGTTCCTAGGGCGTATTAATTTCCTGAGAAGGTTTATTCCTAACTATGCTGAAATAGTTAGACACATAACTGGCATGCAGAAGAAAGATAATGAAGTTAAATGGTCCCAGGAATCATGAGAGGCATTTACCAGAATAAAAAATGCTTTTGCAGAAGCCCCTGTGCTAGCTGGACCAGATTATGCAAAACCTTTCATGATCTTTTCATTTGCTTCATGTCATACAGTAGCAGGAGTTTTATTGCAGAAAAATGAAGAAGGATATGAGCAGCCTATTGCCTTTTACAATCAGGTGCTTCATGATGCAGAACTGAAATATAACATATTGGAAAAGAAGGTATATGCTCTGGTAAAATCCCTCAAAGCATTCCATATGTATATCTTGCAGTCCCATATCACTGCATTTGTGCCTGTAGCTGTTGTAAAAGATATTCTTATTCAAGGGGATAGTGAAGGAAAAATAGGGAAGTGGATTGCCAAGATATAGGAGTATGAATTAGACATCCGTCCTACTAAGTTGATCAAAGGACAAGGGCTGGACAAAATGTTGTCTGAATCAAACTATTAGGCTTTGGGTATTAATTTGTCCATTATAGCAAGTGAGGAATCTGAGGAGAAAGAAGAGTGACAGGGAATTGGGGTAGCTACTCCACAAGCACGTATAAAGTACCTCACCAGTCAGTGGTACAAAGAGATAGTAGAATATCTCCTCACACTCAGCTTCCCTCCAAGCTGTGATAAAGCTAAATACAGATCGCTAAGATTGAAATCACAGAAGTACTTAGTCGCCAATGGCCAACTATACTGGCGAGATCCCTCAGGTATCCTACTCCTATGTCTCACAGAGGATGAAGTGGAGAGTATAATGGCTAAATTTCATGAAGGAATTTGTGGGGGACATTACAGCTGGAAAGCCACTACTCACAAAATACTGAAGGCAGGATTCTATTGGCCCAAACTATTTGGATATTTTTTTGCCTGGGTCAGAGCTTGTGAGAAGTGCCAAAAATTTGCTGAAAAACAGAAGTTAGCAGCTCTGCCTTTGATTCCTGTCCATGTGGATGAACCATTTCAGCAGTGGGGAATAGATTTTATAGGAGAGATACACCCACCCTCAAGTGGACAGCATAAATGGATATTAACTACTACAGATTACTTCACAAAATGGGTGGAAGCCATACCTGCGAGGAATTCTACAGATGCCGTGATAATAAAATTCATAGAAGAAAATATCATATCCAGGTTTGGCTATCCTACCAGAATAGTGACTGATAATGCCCAGGCTTTCAAATCTGCAAAATTTGTGAGTTTCTGCCAGCAATATAATATTACACTAAGCCACTCTACAGCCTACTATCCACAAGGAAATGGCTTGGCAGAGTCTTCAAACAAAACTCTAGTGAGGGCCCTGAAGAAGACTATCAATGAAAATCAGAAAAATTGGGATTCCCAATTGAAATTTTCTTTGTGGGCTAATAGAATTACCAACAAGAAAGCAACTGGGAAGACCCCATACGAATTGGTATATGGGCGGGCAGCAGTATTCCCTATACAATTAGCCTTACCAATGGCCCGTTTCATGCAGGAAAGTTAGGAAGAGCCCAATGATATGATCAGAAGAATAAACCAGCTGGTGGGATTGGAAGAAACACGGGATCAAGTAAGTCAAAGGCTAACTGAATATCAGGAGAAGATGAATGCCTTTTTGATCAGCATGCTAAGGACCAGAATCTGCAAATTGGTGACCTAGTGCTCAGATGGGACATCCGGAGAGCTGAAAAAGGAAAACATGGTAAAGTCGATCCACTTTGGTTTGGTCCTTTCAAGATTGTGGAACAGGGAGGTAATAATACTTTCAAGTTGGAAAATTTGCAGGGGGATTTGCTTGATGCCCCTGTGAATGGTCAGTTTCTCAAGCCCTATTTCCAATACTGATTCAGGCGAGGATGGCCTGATGTATTATACTGTACAGTAGTTTTCTATTTTCATCTTTGTTTGAATAATATGGGTGTCATGATGAATTATGAAGTGAAAAGTAGAAGTGCTGAAGGGCAGAGTCTTCATAAAAGATGATTAGGTGGTCTGCAGAGTTCTTGACACGCCTAGGAATGAACGTGCCGTCCCCAGGTGGAGCCAATGTTGATCATTAATTAACGTGAGTCATTTTTTGAATTAAACCTTGAGAAGCCATGTATCGAAGGTTATGGCAGATGGTGAAACATTTAAGGGATGATTGAAGAGAAACAAGGTAAGAGAAGTCCCGTGCCTGAAGACCGAAGCATATGTATAAAAAGGATCCAAGTATAAAGCAAAAAGGCAAAGAATATAAGATGAAAACATCATAAGGCTTGTTGCCTTCATAATATGCATGTGACAGAATTGTTCGTATGGAAATTTCGCGGGGGTCGAGAAATAAATGGGGGGAGAGATCCATACCCCCCCGGAATCACGGTGATGTGTTTTCCTCCATCGGTTATCCCATGGCCCACTCCATCCACCGCCCAAATCACACCTTCACCGTCTAATCAAACCATAAATCAACGGTCTGTAGCTCTTCGCCTGTTGACTCCATATCTCCACGTCACCCGTTCCACGTGTGTGTCCCATTTTTTTCCTCCGCCCCTTACATGTCCCATTCATAAGTTAAATTTTAATGTTTTCGTTAAACTCTCCGCCCAGTACATTCGCCATTGTTCCACTGCAAGTATCGTTGTCACCTCTCATTCTTCCGCCATTTCATCATGCCGCATTGCTACGCAGTCACCCCCACTGCATCTCCATCTCCACGCATGGTTTTTCCTAACAAGTTTGTGGGTTTTGCAGGTTTAAAGTGGCGGAAGACTATCATGATTCACAGTCTCTATTACTATGACAGAAAGCACGTCAGCGGACCATTTTTCAGAGCTGAATTATGAGGGAAGGCCTGGGGAGGAAAATCGTTAAGACTTCCATTAAAGAAGTAGATCTAAAGTCTGTCAAACCCCTCTAGATTTATCCATAACACAGATTGCGCAAATGGAGACATTAATGGAGCAGCAGAGAAATTCAGTGAATAATTGACAAATTCAGCGCTCGGCATTAAAGAACTCAAATCCTAATTCAGAGTTTGGAAGGCAGAAGGTACCATTCATAGAAAACATTACACTCAAGGTTTTACTTCAGCAGAATTTCCCTTCCCGGGAAGGAAAGGGTTTCCCATGCAGTTTTTATTCTCTTCCGTGTACCTGAAGAGCTTTTCAGTCAGTGCATTTATTTCAGAAAAAAAACCATAGAATACATACAGCACTACAGAGTCATCCAACAGTATGGGCGTGCACGTTTCAGCCATCCTGCCTTTATGAGGCAAATTAAATATTCATCACCAACTTCCTTTACTAGTTTTCTTCGTTTCCTATATAACCCCCAAAGAACAGATTATTGAGGGTTCCAGATTTTATCAGAAAACTATGTAGTGAAGGAATTTTTGTATACATTTTGTAAAACTCTTGTATGAAGGCTCAGAGCCCATAGGGTCTCAGTGAGGAGGAGTTCCATTTGTTAAAGGGGATTCTGGTCTTTGGTATTTCATAGTCTGTAACTTTCTCTTATGTGTTATTTTAATATATTATTTCATTTCATCCATCTTTCGTGTATCATGTTTTGGAATGCAAGTGGCTCACTGATTTTTGGTATGGATTCATCCTAGTTGATGCCCATGCTTGGATTGGTCAAGCGCTTTAAATATGGCTCATGCATGATATACTGTTCCATTTTTCATCTTAACCATACTTCTTCTATATTAGTTTCTTTGGGAGGGTGTTTTTAAAACGCTACTGTTATGTATGGATTCATAGATTGGTATGCCCATGCATGGTGGTATTGTGTATCTGGATATTAGCTCAATGATAACTAATATCTTCTCGATATTTCTTTCACAGCCACACCTTCTGATAATTGATTTTTGTGACATATTACTTGAATTGGCCCTCTTTAAAGTAAATTGTCTCTGAACTGTCTGATGCTTTTATATTATGAGTTTTGCATCTTGCCTCTGCAGTATTCTTCTCTCTATGTCAGATTCTGAGAGTTTGGTCCCATTCAAATTAGTTTCCTTGTTTACAAGTGATAGCATGAGAGCCTTTTGCTGATAATCCCCATGTTATATTACACGCTCCTTGCTATGATAAGATGTCCTAGGCACTGGTCTTTGGAAACTCAAGGCTGTCTCTAGGAGTGACAACACTAGGCAAAAGGGTTTACCAAGAAACTGTGAATTGCAGAATACCTCCTGGTGAACCAAGAAGTACGGGCAGTTAATCTCCCCGAATGCTGTGTTTGGTGTATCACAATTTCAAGGCAGCCGACTCGGTTCACTATGGATGGATAGCACCTAAAATTTGTCCTCCCAAATATACCTGAAGGTACGTGGAGGCCCAAGTCCATATTAGCATTGTCTGATGTGAAACCGCATAGTGAGAGCACCCCTTTATACTTATCATACTATAACACCGCCCGATATACCCAAAGTACTTGGATGAGCTACGATATACTTACGTACGTGGAGTGAGGTATCACACTCGGAATGTATTGCAGACAAGTTAATGACAGATGCTATGTTTTACGACGCTGGAACACGTCTCTAGCCTAGACCTTCTAAATGTTATCGTTAATGTTCCAATACATTGTTAAGTAAATTGAGATTTATTTTATGTTGATATTGCTTAACAATTTTCCTTTCAGGTTCATCACGATGATGTATATGAAATTCCTAAAATGAAAGCTAAGAATGATAAACAAACTTTCACTTTCAACTTTTTCAATGAAGAACCTAGCTACTAAGGTAAGAGAATGCTAGTTTGTTTGAAAAAGAGAAAATAATTTGTGAGCAAACAAATCAATGAAAAAAAACAAAATCAATGAATCACAAATTAAATGCAGATTTCCTAAAGTTCCTTTTGCAAAACACACAATCCTACATGCAAATGCAAGTTTTTCTTTTCAGTTTCCTTAATGTTATAAATGTAGAAAAGAAACTAGGTGCACTAGGTCAATAATTCAAATGCTTTTTACATTCGAGAAATGAAGAATACAAACAACAATTTCTCCTATCAAGGAAATGAAGACTTTATGACATTTTCCTATTTTGAAAGAAAACGATTCTTAATGCGACCATAAAAAGGACTTTGAAATCAAATTTCCAATGATAATGAAAAACTTTTTTAAAACAACATTGAACATATTTTCAGTCAAAGGAGAAGAAATATATAGAGTTACTGGTCAATAGAACATTAAACTTTTCAGAACAATCAGCAATCAAAACTAAAGCAAAGTTCAAAGTCAGATTCAAGAGGATTTGTTCCTTTTAGGAGCCAACGTAGTCTCCAAAGGGATGTTGGAAATGTTGTCATTGATTGCAAAGGGAATGAAAAAGGAGGAGTACCTGAACCAGCAATGAGGCAAAGTAACAAACATGAAGCAAAAGCAGTTGTGTAAGTAAATTAAGTTATGTATGTAGAAGGATTGGTTTCAGTATTATATGAATATTGTTGATACAAGAATTCTATGTGAAAGAACTGTGATATATAACTATCTATACATTAATGACTTAATTGCATATGTGTACTTAGAAGAAGGATTTAGTTATAAACTATGTTGTGCATAACTTGCAAAATGAGATCGAGGTTGAGAACTGGTTGGGGGTGTTGTAGCAAAAAGAAATCCCAAGGGTTAATAGAGATTCTCTATAATTATGTATAATATGAATCTCTGTGTGTAAAATTAAAAGTGAAAACTTGTTGAGGAATCATGGTGGTGGGATTCAAATTCTAGGTAAAGACCTTCTTGAAATGAAGAATTGGCTCAGTTGATATTTGAAATTGTGGGATAATCTGGTTGAATATCTGAGAGGTATCTCAAGTACCGTGAGGAGAAATGATATATAGCCGAGGCATTGATTCAAAAGGAATCGACGCTTTCGAAACCAGAACATCTGGTTCAAGCGCCAGAGGTTTTCACTTAATAAGTGAAGCTGTGTATCGGGGTGAGTCTTCAATGGGCGAAACTCTGCGTCGGAGCAGAAAAGAACCTTTTTATTGTATAACAAGAAACTGTGTATTGACTGCAGTGAGAGCGAAAGCGGAGCATCGAATTGTTGGACTAGAACCTGAGCTGTAGACCGGAGTTAAGGTATATGAAGGGCCACTTATAAAGGAGCGGAACACTTAAAAGAGCGGAACAAGGCGAGGACGGAATCTTGAGCGGGAGAGAAAGATGGAACCGTGACCGAGATGAATAGTAACGGTGGTTTGGAGCTGGACGGTGGTTTTCATTGCACCACCTATCATCGATGAGCGGTATTATCCTATTGGGGAGCGATTCCATAGAGGTGTTGACGCGTGGCAAGGTGGGACCCCGTGAAATCGCCTTTCAAAGCGCGCCATCGCGTGTTACCATTCGTACCAGGAGGTGGAGCGATATGCGTATATGCCGTTGATCTAGGAAAGAGCTATCTAACGGTGATCGCTCGCAGAACTTGCACGAGGTTTAATAAAAGGTATGTGTCACATGTTGGTGCAGGCCCAGGCTCTAATAGTCGTTGGATCAATTGAATAGAAGCGACGTGATGACAACCGTCGGATGTGGAATCGCCATCGACGTTGGGGCCCACGCATATGTACGTATTGATCGGTGTTAAGATCCACAGGTGTAATAAGGTATGCTGACCTTAGTCGGACTTCGTTGTAACGTTTCAATGATCAAGAAGGCCATATCTATATATATATATATATATATATATATATATATATATATATATATATATATATATATATATATATATATATGGATATATTATATATAATGGTTTTTGGTGTAATATGGACATCGTTTAATATATGCGCCTTATATGCAAAGGCCGAAACCATATTCCGGGGGGGTCTCCTGCCCTTATCCGCTCAAGTCCGCTACCCCTGCAGAATTTAAAAGGATTAGTTGTGTGTGTGTGCCCAAATCAAATATATATTAAGGTTTACGAGTTAATAAGGTATGTGCAAATCGTTGCATTGGCAAAGATAAATACAGTTGTAAAGTTAGCGCCATATGAAATATATGTGGTGTTAACCATATCGGGATGCTCTAACGTTGAACGGAGGTGTGACCATATATTTATATATATTAAGGTTGCGACTTAATAAAAGGATGCCGAGTATTGTTGGACTTTGTTATAACGTTTCTGGTAATTAAAGAACGCCGTAATATATGTATTGATATAGAGCACACACACACACACACACACACACACACACACACAGATATATATATATATATATATATATATATATATATATATATATATATATATATATATATATATATATATATATATATATATATATATATATGGGGGCGCATATGTATATGGAATAGACAGTCGGGCTATAGCTATAGAGGAATGTTGAATTAATATCTCAATTCTTTGAATTAAGATATTAAAATGGTCCAGACTTATTTGTTTGAACCTACCAGCGTAGAATAAGAGAAGTGTGAGATTGCCAGAATTGTGAAGTGAAAATCTAAATACAGTTGTATCACGCACAGAAATTCGGTGTATGCACTTTATATGCCAAAGAGAAGGGATGAAAATGTGGGACTAACAGGGGTAAACAAAGAATGTAAGAACTGAAAAGTCACAGGGAATTTTTACAGGCATGATGAACAGAAATATATAGAGCAGTCACTCAATAGCAGCAGAAAAGACAAATCTAGTATAGCCAAAGTTCAGAAAGAGAGCTGAGTGATATTGAAATGTGTAACTGAAAATGTAAATATTTTCTTGTTTATATTGTTTGTGATGCAAAGGCAAGTATCCTAAGGAAAAGAAAAATCCCACTGTAGCATAGATATTTGTACATATTATTATAATTTTAAATTGAGTTGGGTAAAAGAAATGAGAAGGCAGAAGGCAAAAAGTCAGGACTATTCACTTCAAATTCCCTGAGGAATGTAAAGAGTCATGTGATGAACTGTATATATAATATCACATTGATATGCACAAGGAGGTTAGAGAGTGAGTAATGAGAATGGAAAAATGAAGTAGTGAGGCAGAGAGGAAAGAGGAGCTAAGCAGAGAAGAAGGAGGAACTAAGCAAAGAAGAAGGAGAAGCTGATAGAGAATCTGAAAAGATGCAGAGATGATACAGGGCAGATATGAGAATAGATGAACAACAGAGTAGATGGAGTAGAACAGAGTTGATATCCAAGGTAAATCAGCAAGTGTTTCTCTTTTGAAAGAGTAAGGAAGTTGGAGCTTCCCTATCAAGTTGTTGCTTGATAGATGTCAGTTGTAGCTGACTGAGGTAGGAGCCTCCTCTAGGTTGGTGCCTACAAAAATAGATGGGAGTTGGTGCTTCCACATCAAGTTGTAGCTTGATAAAATGTCAGTTGTAGTTGACTGAGGTTGGAGCCTCCTGTAGGTTGGTGCCTACAGAAAAACAATGGTGACAGGGATTTGGAGCTTTCCTTTGCATCACAACAATAATAAGATGTGTTTTTCTCCCTTTATGGGTTTCCACTTATATCTGGTGTCTCTGTGCATAATTTTTATGTGTTGATCTAGTTTATATCTTCTGCTTAATACTTACTTCTCTGAATGAAGTCTATTGTTACATTATGTTAATGCTTGCTGCTCACATTCTAAGATTACTGACATGTTAAGTTGAACATGAAATGAAAGTGTAAACAAGTATTAATGAAAAGTTTTAAAAGTCCATGAATGTGTTAAACTGATTCACCCCCCCCCTCTCAGTTTAACTAAGGGTTCAACAATTGGTATTAGAGCAGGTTCCTTTGGTGCAAGTGTTAGTATGAATTCTTTGTCGAAGTGTACGAAAAAGAACCACTTTAGCTATGCATAACTAATAGCCCTAACAACAATAATGGATGCAAAACATCTTCAGATCTGCAATTAGTAGTTAAAGTGCTGCAACAAACAGATCTATAAATGGCAAGACATTAAGCAGTAAAGTAAAGATTTTGCTCCATGCATCCAACAGACAAGACAAGAACACGATTTTTGAATGAATTTTTATATTACAAGGCACCTGGGAGGAAACAAGAAGGTGTATCCAGATCTCCTCAATGGGATGGGTTCTTTGTAGTCCTCAGCACTTCAGATCTAAGCTTTCTCTCTCTTGTAGATGTGAAAAACCCAATGTAGAAGGTAGAGCTCAATGGGAGCAAAATGGTAGAAATGAGACCAAGTGTATAGATCCAGAGTGATCTAATAGGCAACAAAAGGTGAAGAATGATGGGGAAAACCCTCCTATTTATAACAAAATATTAGGTCCTTCTAGATCTTGGTGCATGATTAAAATAACGTTAATCACATCTAGATCCACCTCTATGGAATATTTTATTATTATTTGTTGGAGGGAAAGGGTGTTTGACTTGGGTCAAATCCCTTGATTAGTGAAAAATAAATAAATAAATGATTTATTTATTTTTTTAAGGAAGTGGTTGGGATATAATCAAATAAATAATGATTTATTTGATTAATGGTGGTTGATTTGGTCATATTTAACAAGGAATATTATTTAAATAATTATTCCTAGAAAATAATAAGATAACTATGGGTTTATCTCATTAATTTCTTTGTTTTTGGGTTAAACATGACTGGGAATAATAATTAAATTATGGTTTAAATAATTATTCCTTTTGGGGTTTCCTAATTAACATAGTGAAAGCAGTTTTACTTGGGGTAAAACTGGTCTTACATGGTGTACTTGGGTCCATCTAATGATGAAAGGTTAGATGACCGAAAAAATGGTGTAACAGATTGCCCCCCAGCGTGCGAGTGTCAGGAGCAAATCGTATGACCGAAGTACGTTGTAAGAATACAATCACTAGACAACAAAAGGGTATGTCGGAGAGAGAAATATGAGGTAGATAGTGTGCTGAAGGACTAGACCCTGAGGAGACGAGACTCGCAGGTGCAACAAGTCTCTGTTATGAGAGGGTACCTGTGCTGAAGGCGGCGGGGGAGGCATACCTATGCCCGCCGTGACAAAGTACAAAAGAACAGTGTGTCCAGTGAACAAGGGACCGAACCATAGAGTACAGCTGGCATAATCAAGAGCCAGATAAAAATACAATGAAGAGTCTCACATACATGCTGTGCCTGGGATAACAGCCAGGACTAGTACAATATCATTTGAGTACATGAGATAAATACAACCCAAATGCCCCCTGTAAATGGGGAAGGGCTCACAAAATCTGACTGATACATGCAAATCATAGAGGTGCTGTAAGTGGCTAAGGCCAACATCATCAAAATCTGGAGCGGCATCAAAGGCTGCAATGAAGAGGTCATCCGGGCATGTGGGGGGCTACCTGCAGGGCCACCCCCTCATGAGGGCCGAGACATCTCACACACGCCCGGGAATCATCAAGAGCTGCTGCTGGGTCACTGGACTGTCCAGTATACTCATCTCGATCATGCTGAAAGGAGCTGGAGAAGTAATCAAGTCAAAGGGAAGTGAGAGATCCCCTTGCCTGATCCGAGGCACCGAACAAGAGTGGAAGCTGGAACCAAGGTACACCGCCCTCTAGACCTTGCTTCTGGAATAAATGTGCTGATGTCGACAGAAGGAGGTCCGCCGTAGGTGAGGCAATGAGAGATCCTCAACTAAGGCACGAGAGAAGAACAATAGAGCGACAGACAGACTGACACCAATGATGAGAGTGGAAATGGGAAGGATGGAGTGGCGAATGGACGACTTCCCTTGTTAGAGCATAAAGGGCATGAATGACATGGCAGCGACTGACACAATATCGAAAGGGACAGGGGACAGTGGGGCTGAGGGTCATGATATGCGACACAAGAGAGGAACCAAGCAAAGAAGGATGGAGGGCTATAGTAGGGTGTAAAAGGATACAGGGTAGACTCTATGAATGCAATGATGACTCGACTTGGATGCTCTAAACAAGGGTGACTGTATAGTGCTGCCAGAGATTCTGGGTTCGATTCCCAGTGGAGTCGCCATTTGTTAGTATGAATTCTTCGTCGAAGTGTACGAAAAAGAACCACTTTAGCTACGCATAACTAATAGCCCTAACAACAATAATGGCTGCAAAACATCTTCAGATCTGCAATTAGTAGTTAAAGTGCTGCAACAAACAGATCTATAAATGGAAAGACATTAAGCAGTAAAGTAAAGAGTTTGCTCCATGCATCCAACAGACAAGACAAGAACACGATTTTTGAATGAATTTTTATATTACAGGGCACCTGGGAGGAAACAAGAATGTGCTTTCTCTCTCTTGTAGATGTAGAAAACCCAATGTAGAAGATAGAGCTCAATGGGAGCAAAATGGCAGAAATGAGACCAAGTGTATAGATCCAGAGTGATCTAATAGGCAACAAAAGGTGAAGAATGATGGGGAAAACCCTCCTATTTATAACAAAATATTAGGTCCTTCTAGATCTTGGTGCATGATTAAAATAATGTTAATCACATCTAGATCCACCTCTATGGAATATTTTATTATTATTTGTTGGAGGAAAAGGGTGTTTGACTTGGGTCAAATCCCTTGATTAGTGAAAAATAAATAAATAAATGATTTATTTATCTTTTTAAGGAAGTGGTTGGGATATAATCAAATAAATAATGATTTATTTGATTAATGGTGTTTGATTTGGTCATATTTAACAAGGAATATTATTTAAATAATTATTCCTAGAAAATAATAAGATAACTATGGGTTTATCTCATTAATTTCTTTGTTTTTGGGTTAAACATGACCGGGAATAATAATTAAATTATGGTTTAATTAATTATTCCTTTTGGGGTTTCCTAATTAACATAGTGAAAGCAGTTTTACTTGGGGTAAAACTGGTCTTACATGGTGTACTTGGGTCCATCTAATGATGAAAGGTTAGATGACCAAAAAATGGTGTAACAGCAAGCCTAATAGCTTGAAGGAGATCTGGTTAAGTCATGGACTATCAAAATGTTCATGTGTTAAGTACGACAAACTTTCCTGAATGGAGAGATAAGGTTAAAACAGGATTATTGGCTTATGAACCTGAAGTATGGAAGCTTGTATGTGATGGTTACTGCACAGACTCCCCCATGGTGAAAGAACAACAGAGGAATGCCAAGGAAAAATGTGTGATATATAATAGTCTTCATAACAAGGACCTTGAGTTGATAATGGATTTAACCTCTGCAAAAGAAATCTGGGATATATTGCACTTCATGCATGGAGTAAACACTAAGGACTGCACTGACAAGAAGGATAAGAGAATTAAGAAGAAGAAAAATTCATGTCAACAGGAAAATATTCAATCAAATGAAGTACCTGCTAGTGTGAATGGAGATAAGAACCATGAAGAAATTACAGCTGAAGAAAAATCCAAGCTTGACACTGCTTTGACTGAAATAGAAAAATAGAAAAATGAAAATAAATACCTTAAGAAAGTGGTGCAAATATGTGATGAGAGAGAATATGAAGATAGGAAAGAAATTACTGGCCTGAAGACACAGCTTGAAGAGGCAAATAAAGTAGAAGATAGTCTGCTGCAACAAATGAGAGAGAAAAATCAGGAATGTGAAAGATTGGAAGAAGAAGTAGTGAGCCTAAGAAAGAAATTAGAAAAGGCCCAAAGAGACTTATTAATGAATACTCCTCAGATGAAAAGCTCTGGACAGTTGGACCAGATTCCAAATGCTCAAAGGTCACCTCTCATAAAGGCAGGCTTAGGATATGTAGGAGAAACTAGTAAGTCCTAGATAGAAGATAATAGGAAGATCATTTTCTTAAGAGCTGTAAAGAATAGTGAAACAGCTCACCAAATTCCTACAGAAGCATAAACCAGCAGGAACATGAGGTGCAGAGAAAAAAATAGAATCAAGTAGCAACATGAAAATACAGAGAATGAGAGGATGAAACAGTCAGCTGATAAAGGTCCATACACTTATGAGGGTGAATTGAATAAATTTGGGAGAACTCAAAGAAGATTCTTTCCACCTATGGGAAGCATCACTTGTTTTTCCTGCCACAAACAAGGACACACTACAGCATATTGTAAGACAAAGCAAACTCATTCCAACCAGCAAAGGATGCAACAAAAGAGAAGAACCCCTCAAGCAAGCAAATGGAAAGGACAATATTTCACCAGGTACACAAATCATTTCCATGGAAATTGTTATGCATGAAATAATTTTGGACATAAACTTGTTGATTTTAAATTATTTTCAAAGAAGGGAACAAAATATTATACTCCAGCTCAAATGTACTTTGATAAAATAAGATGTTATGTATGCCTCAAATCTGGTCACAAAACAAAGGACTGTAAATTTCCATATATATTAAAGAACTCTAGACAGATGATGGGATCAAAACAGATCAATCAAAACTATGAATCTAAAAGAAGAGCAGACATTATGAGGAATCCCAATAAAGTATGGAAAGAAAAGAGAAGAGGGGACCCTATCATCTCAATAACATAATAAATCTAGCATAATCTCAGGGGGAGCTGCTCTAGGAAACAAAGCAAATATCCAACCAATGATAGATATGAAGCAACATCTCAGGGGGAGAACAATTCATATATAGACCCCATGAAAGTAGTCTGAGAAGAGCTCCTTGGAATGAAGACAGTTATAAGATCAGGAAGGGAAAGAAAATTTCTCTAAAAGAAGACTATAGAGGAAGAAGATCATCTAAAGTATTAAGTAGCAGTCAGATTTATGAAAGAAGAGAAGACAATAAGAAGCCTTGGTGGTAGAGAGGAAACATTAGCCATGATCACATAAGTTAAGAAGACATGAGCACATTAAGTGATGATCACAGTGTGCAACATTCTGCTAGTATGAACAATGATTCACCTTAAGAAAGATGAGTAAGAAAAGAGCCTATCATCACTATATCATTACTTCCTTCATCTATGAAAATGTCCATTGGAGGAGTACAGTTAAGATTGTGAACTGCCCATGAAGATTTCAAGCAAAGAAATTGAAAATGTCTTCCCAAAGATCATCATGTCAGAACAGTTGAAGTGGTATATAAAGCAATATAAAGCAGCAATGATTCTGGATCTATCATAGAAAAGGAAAATGCAGTGACATTCCTTTGAAAATAATGACATAATAAGAAAATAGTTAATGATGAAAAGATCAGATTGAGGATATTAATGAATGTTGAGGTGAACAGTGGAGAGCTCAATAATAGAATTTATGAAGGATGTCTTAATTACGGGTAAATGTACAAGTTGAAGTAAAATCTCTGCATGGTTTATCAAAGTAATATCAATTGGTGTTTAGGTACAAGCAACATGCTTATCAATAGATTACCAAGCATTATCAGTGGAGCAACAGTATGATACAGGTCCACAGGATCAAAGAACTATGGCAAAAGAACCTCAAGGTAATATTCACAGTATTATCTACATTCAGCATGAAAAGGTCAGTAGCAGAGAAAAAATAACATTATCTTGCTTACACTTGAAGTAGTATATTGAGCACTGAAGTAGTATCTTCTTTTATATATATAATTGCATGTCTTCCTGAATTTGTTACATGTATATCTTCAAGACCTCTTTCTTAAGATCAGTTACAAAACTGTTTGAAGTCTGTTTGCTGAGTTTTCAATTAAACATCTTTAATATGCTCGTGTGGAAGTTCATCTTGATAGAACAGTCAAAGTATCTGAAGAATAAAGGGCTAGCTGTGATTACCATCTGAAGCTCAAAAAGTTTCTTTTCATCTAAATACTACTTCAGCACAAAGGATTTGCTGGTAATCCACGTTTAAAAAGAGATTGACATACATACCCCCTTATGTCATAAAGAAAAGTGCATGGTTGATAAGTGAGATTGACCAATACATTGAATGCATCCTACCTCAAGGTTTTGTTGTGAAAGTTCATTATGCAAGCAGTAAAGGCATTTGATCTCTTAGATCAAATTCTAGTTAATTCATTGATCTCATCAGTAACAAGGACCTGCAGCTATTAAGTGTAATATCATTATCAGCATCCTAGATCATATCATCACCAACAGGCAAGAAAAGTGAACCACAGTTATAAAAGACATATTGGCATCATCACAATTGAACAGATGTTGTACTGCAGATGATTATTGCAGAAGAAGACAGACTCCAACTACAATCTTCCTCAATAGATATGCATCGCAGATGAAGATTATAATATAGACTGAAGTATAGCTAAAGCAAGCTTGATATGTCACATGGGGCATTCACAATCTTTAAGGTTTGATCCAATGATGCATTTACGATTAGATAAGGTTGATACAACATGTTCCATGAAGAGTCATTATCTTCACTTTCAGCCTTATACTAGTGAAAAGAGACTGTGCTTTGGATTGTATCAATTTACAGTGTATATTCAAGTCCAATAATCCACAAAGTGTTCTCTCAACAAATCTTGTACACAAGTTTACAACAGCATGGTACAAAGTCAGAAGAAGAAGGCCTAAACACATCTCAGAGAGAAGAAATGAACATATAGAATGCACACTAGGAAATGAGCAACCCTTTGCCATTGATGTCAAAGGGGGAGGAAAAGCAGATAGGCAGAGGAAGCATTGGATTATTGGTGGAGGTGTTGCCATCAATGCCAAAGGGGGAGACTGTTGGAAATGTTGTCATTGATGGCAAAGGGGATGGCAAAGGAGGAGTACCTGAACCAGCAATGAGGCAAAGTAACAAACATGAAGCAGAAGCAGTTGTGTAAGTAAATTAAGTTATGTATGTAGAAGGATTGGTTTTAGTATTATATGAATATTGTTGATACAAGAATTCTATGTGAAAGAACTGTGATATATAACTATCTATGCATTAATGACTTAATTGCATATGTGTACTTAGAAGAAGGATTTAGTTATAAACTCTGTTGTGCATAACCTGCAAAATGAGATCGAGGTTGAGAACTGGTTGGGGGTGCTGTAGCGAAAATAAATTCCAAGGGTTAATAGAGATTCTCTGTAATTATGTATAGTATGAATCTCTGAGTGTAAAATTAAAAGTGAAAACTTGTTGAGGAATCATGGTGGTGGGATTCGAATTCTAGGTAAAGACCTTCTTGAAATGAAGAACTGGCTCAGTTGATATTTGAAATTGTGGGATAATCTGGTTGAATATCTAAGGGGTATCTTGAGTATCGTGAGGATAAATGATATATAGCCGAGGCATCGATTCGAAAGGAATCGACGCTTTCGAAACCAGAACATCTGGTTCAAGTGATAGAGGTTTTCACTTAATAAGTGAAGCTATGTATCGGGGCGAGTCTTCAATGGGCGGAACTCTGCGTCGGAGCAAAAAAGAACCTTTTTATTGTATAACGAGAAATTGTGTATTGACTGCAGTGAGAGCGAAAGCGAAGCATCGAAGTGTTGGACCGGAACCCGAGCTGTAGACCGGAGTTAAGGTATATGAAGGGACAATTATAAAGGAGCGGAGCACTTAAAAGAATGGAACAAGGCGAGGACAGAATCTTGAGCGAGAGAGAAATATGGAACCGTGACCGAGATGAATAGTAACGGTGGTTTGGAGCTAGATGGTGGTTTTCATCGCACCACCTATCGTCGATGAGCGGTATTATCCGGTTGGGGAGCGATTCCATAGAGGTGTTGACGCGTGGCAAGGCGGGACCCCCCGAAACTGCCTTTCAAAGCATGCCATTGCGCGTTAACATTCATACCAGGAGGTGGAGCGATATGCGTATATGCCGTTGATCTGGGAAAGAGCTATTTAATGGTGATCGCTCGCAGAACTTGCACGAGGTTTAATAAAAGGTATGTGTCGTATGTTGGTGCGGTCCCAAGCTCTAATAGCCGTTGGATCAATTGAAGAGAAGCAATGTGATGACAGCCGTCGGATGTTGAATGGCCGTCAATGCTAGGGCCCATGCATATGTACGTATTGATTGGTGTTAAGATCCGTAGGTGTAATAAGTTATGCCGACCTTAGTCCGACTTCGTTGTAATGTTTCAATGATAAAAGAAGGCCATATATATATATATATATATATATATATATATATATATATATATATATATATATATATATGGATATATTATATATAATGGTTGTTGGCGTAATATGGACATTGTTTAATATATGTGCCTTATATGCAAAGGCCGAAACCATATTCCGGGGGGGTCTCCTGCCCTTATCTGCTCAAGTCCGCTACCCCCGTGGAATTTAAAAGGATTGGTTGTGTGTGTGGGCCCAAATCAAATATATATTAAGGTTTACGAGTTAATAAGGTATGTGCAAATCGTTGCATTGGCAAAGATAAATACAGTTGTAAAGTTACCGCCATATGAAATATATGTGGTGTTAACCATATCGGGATGCTCTAACGTTGAACGTAGGTGTGACCATATATTGATATATATTAAGGTTGCAAGTTAATAAAATGACGCCGAGTATTGTTGGACTTTGTTATAACGTTTCCGGTAATTAAAGAACACCGTAATATATGTATTGATATAGAGCACACACACACACACACACACACACACACACACACACACACACATATATATATATATATGGGGGCGCATATGTATATGGAATAGACAGTCGGGCTATAGCTATAGAGGAATGTTGAATTAATATCTCAAGTATTTGAATTAAGATATCAAAATAGTCCAGACTTATTTGTTTGAACCTGCCAGCGTAGAATAAGGGAAGTGTGAGATTGCCAGAATTGTGAAGTGAAAATCTAAATACAGTTGTATCACACACAGAAATTCGGTGTATGCACTTTATATGCCAAAGAGAAGGGATGAAAATGTGGGACTAACAGAGGTAAACAAAGAATGTAAGAACAAAAAACGTCACAGGGAATTTTTACAGGCATGATGAACAGAAATATACAGAGCAGTCACTTAACAACAGCAGAAAAGACAAATCCAGTAAAGCCAAAGTTCAGAAAGAGAGCTGAGTGATATTGAAATGTGTAACTGAAAATGTAAATATTTTCTTGTTTATATTGTTTGTGATGCAAATGCAAGTATCCTAAGGAAAAGAAAAATCCCATTGTAGCATGGAAATTTGTACATATTATTATAATTTTAAATTGAGTTGGGTAAAAGAAATGAGAAGGCAGAAGGCAAAAATTCAGGACTATTCACTTCAAATTCCCCGAGGAATGTAAAGAGTCATGCGATGAACTCTATATATAATATCACATTGATATGCACAAGGAGGTTAGAGAGTGAGTAATGAGAATAGAAAAATGAAGCAGTGAGGCATAGAGGAAAGAGGAGCTGAGCAGAGAAGAAGGAGGAGCTAAGCAGAGAAGAAGGAGAAGCTGATAGAGAATATGAAAAGATGCAGAGATGATACAGGGCAGATATGAGAATAGATGAACAGCAGAGCAGATGGAACAGAACAGAGCTGATATCCAAGGTAAATCAGCAAGTGTTTCTCTTTTGAAAGAGTAAGGAAGTTGGAGCTTCCCTATCGAGTTGTTGCTTGATATATGTCAGTTGTAGCTGACTGAGGTAGGAGCCTCCTGTAGGTTGGTGCCTCCAGAAAATAGATGGGAGTTGGTGCTTCCACATAAAGTTGTAGCTTGATAAAATGTCAGTTGTAGCTGACTGAGGTTGGAGCCTCCTGTAGGTTGGTGCCTGCAGAAAATTGAAGGGTGTTGGTGCTTCCTTGCAAGTTGTAGCTTGCAGAATTGAGGTTGGATCCTCTTGTAGGTTGGTGCCTGTAGAAAAACAGTGGTGAGAGGGAGTTGGAGCTTGCCTTTGCATCACAACAATAATAAGATGTGGCTTTCTCCCTTTATGGGTTTCCACTTATATCTGGTGTCTCTGTGCATAATGTTTATGTGTTGATTTGGTTTATATCTTCTGCTTAATACTTGCTACTCTTAATGAAGTATATTATTACATTATATTAATGCTTGCTGCTCACATTCTAATATTACTCACATGTTAAGTTGAACATGAAATGAAAGTGTAAACAAGTATTAATGAAAAGTTTTAAAAGTCCATGAATGTGTTAAACCGATTCACCCCCCCCCTCTCAGTTTAACTAAGGGTTCAACAAGGGAGACAGTGCTCTGCAACGCAAGATGACAAGGGAGACAGTGCTCTGCAAAGCAATGTGCCTTGACCAAGGGTGCGTTGAGCGCAGTAAACAAAGAAAAAGCTACCTTTTGGCTCACTAACCTTGCAAATTAATGTCTAAAAAAGTCTAATATTTATGTGAAATAGCTACTGGGTGGATTTAGAAAGCAGATCAAAGACTAAAACACCAAAAAACAAGAGAAGTTCTCCCCAATGGAGTCGCCAGTTTCTTGGGCTAGAATTGTAATGTACGGATAAAATATGCTTCCCTATATCGGTGTCTAGTCTAGAACAACAGGTGAAAGACTGCACTACCATTTTTCCTAACTCAGAACAGATACACAGAGAGGATTGGATTCTTGTTTCAGTCACTTCCAAATGACTCCTTTTTGTCGCTTCCACTACAGCCTCAACTTCAGGAGGTTTCAAATTGTTGAATGCTTCCTGCAAGAAATAGCACTGAAACAATAGAAGATACAATAATCTAGATATCTATTCAAGTTAATTATCCAAATTAGTTAAGCATAAACTACATTCATCAACCAATATTTTGCAATATGGAAAATCAAAGTAAACATGGATGCATGTAGGGAAAAACAAGAAGTACTCTTTATTGATGATAGAAGGAGAGGTTACAAGCTAGTGACTGATTCATCATGACCTTCCAACAAAGTTCCTTTGTCTCATCACAGCATAAGTCTCTCCACCAGCAGCTCCACAAATCAAACTCTCTATTGAAAATTCTCCAACATTTCTGTACTCAGATTATTCCTCCTTGAACACTTAGCTTTGTGTTCAATTTATAGATGAAATGTAGGTTGTTTTGCAATAAATTGCATTCCAAAAATAGGCAATACATGTTTTCTAGTCATGTAGATGTCAAATGGACACTTGGATCCAAAGCATGAAACATGTGAACCCTTCTAGAAGACATTGGCCAAGTGGAGATTCCGAAACAATGAGAATTTTGCTCCCAATCTGACCAACACACCTTTGAATGTCTGGAAGTGCTTTGCAGAGTAGCATTGAATGGGGCTACCTGCATATGCAATGCACTTAGGCCCCTTAGAGCCTGCGTTGGTGAGCTCCTACATGTTTAATAATAAGCTTCAAACCATGGAAAAGCCTTGCTTTGATGAAAATCTTGTTTGATTCATGAATGTTTCCTGTCTTAGGGCATATAGCAATTGAGATGATAGGGAATGATAGACCCTTCGATCATCGGTCCCGGAGATGATGCCCAGTTAACCAGGTCATTGGGAATGGTGCCCAAATTGACCTATAACATGTTGTTTTTTTTGTTTTTGATCTTTTTTTGATTTGTCTCTAGGTGTTTGCTCAACGCTTGATGTTTGTTAGGAAATTGAGTGTCCTTTACGTTGGAAGCTTTCACTCTGATTTGTAATTTCTGTTTGACTTTAACTTCTAACTTTCATATGATACACTTTAACTCTGATACTCTTTGACTATTCTGTTTTTACTACAAACTGTTACTGCTTTGTTTTACCTGTTTTAACTTTTATTGCTTTCACAGTAAATCGGTTAACTTCTCCCAATTCTCTACATCTGGTAACTTAATTTTCACCATCCTTCTAAATATATCATCTTCTTCTGTGTATTTTGAAAATATAGGCTTGTTGATGAATAAGTTTTTTACCTCATGTTGTAGGTAAAAAAGGTTCTCAAAGATTTTGTAAAGTACTTTCCCTGTTGGAATTCCCTGCATGGCTGAATTATTACCTTGCTCCTTAGCCACTTCTCTGATCTTCTTATCATAATCCTCTTGTTTCATTAATCTGTCATTTATAACCAGTGGATTTGGCAAGCCTTTCTGCCTTAGAATGTCAAACTTCATCATGAATCTAGTTATGCCAAGCTCCATATTTCGACATTTTCCCTCTAGCTATATCATTAAGTTTCTATTTGAAATCACCTTTCTAACTTCAAGAATTGTATCTGTCCTGTCACTAATTACACTCTCTTCTAATTCCTGCTTATTCTTGGAATTAAGGAATTTTATGATTTCGTTAGCCTCTTCTGGCTTCTTACCACGTTATTCTGTGATTTTTTGGATGGCTTCACATGTTGATTTAATTATATATTTCTATTCATAGATAACCTGAATGGATGGCCAAATATCATTGACAAATTCAATTATATTGGCCCATAGTTATTTCTTTGCTTGTGCCATTGGTTCTTTCAGTGTTAGATCTTTCTCTAATTTCTTCAATTTCTCTGTCAACCTGTTTGTCTTCTGTACTTCATTGTTGTGCATAATCTGAACTAGTTTCTTCTCATCACCCAAAATTTTCAACTTTTCTTTGAGTTTGTTGATTTCATTTGTCTAAATAGACATTTCCTGCATTTATTTCACTACTTTACCTGCCTCATTTGTAGGCTGTGCTGATGTTGTAGATGACTATGTTGCTGAAGTTGTTGCTGATGTAACAGGAAGTGATGTAGCTATTAGAACTGTAGGGGCCAATGATTTTTCTAATGTAGATGGAACAACTATAGTGACTATAGGGATCGATAACAGTGACAATAACTTCTTTTGATATGGCTTTTTTCTCCTGTACTAACTTGTCCATTTCATTTTCCATTTATTTTATTTGGGAAATTAACTAAAGGATGAGGTTCATCATCTCATATTTTTGGCTTGCATCTTCTAACACTTCCTTTGCCTATGGATGTTTAGTAGGAGGCAATTTGAGTTTCTTCTTTAATGCAACAATGCATGCATTGTTCTTCTTTATCAGTTCTTTCACAACTTTGACATTATTAGGATCATACCCTACTTCAATAACCAAATCTTCCAAATATTTAATTCTGTTATCTTTAGCCTGTGTGTTATGAATATTTTATTAATTATTAGTTAGATATAGTTATATTAGGTTTTATTAACTGAAAGGGCATGATCAAAGATCATGCCTCTTCGCCAAGGGACACCTTGAGGCTATATTTAAAGCCTAGGCGATCCCTCATTGTAAATGTCTCATCTTTCATCATTAATAATATATATTTATCAAGTTTTACCAGAGTTTTTATACTCCATTGGTATCAGAGCCATCGCTCTTTGGATCGGTGTGATCACCAGAATTTAGGAATCAAAGGAAATTCCAAAAATCGCAGATTTTTACCCAACCCCTTCTGCTCTCTCACGCCACTCTGCCTTTGCTCATAAACCCTGATTCCCAACTCCCTCACGTAAAAAAATAAATAGATAAATAATTTTTTTTTACAAAACCACCCCCTTTCACATTTATAATTCCCTCCCAGCCATACGGCTCCCCCCTCACATTCCTTACATCCTCTTCCCTCACATCTCTCACAGTCCAGCAGCCCTTCTGCACCTGCATGCTAACCCAACCCATAGTGTCAACGACATAAATCTATACAACAGAACCTATTGTGGCATTTAAGTAGAAGTAAATTAACAATGCATTAGTATGCTATACAGTACCAGCGTATAGACATAAACAACCTCGCACCTTTTGAATAGTTGTACGCATTCGCTCATTTAAAATAAGAGTTGTTCATGTAGTCACTTTTGGTTTTCTAATAAAGTCCTTTCTATATATAGGAAAAGTCTCCATTGGTATCGGTGAAGAATATTCATAACATTATTACAGTCAATTCTGTAAGTCGTATATTATTACAGTCAATTCACCGTCCACCGTTTTACATTGGAACCGAGCAAGCGGGTTTCTCTGCTGGTACTGACCTCACTCCACGCTCTCCACCGCCTCTTTCCCCGACATCCTTCCACGTCGATCCTGCAACTTCATACCTGCGGACACGTTAACATAAGACCGATCCGATAAAACGTGTACGTTCGATTGGATATACAGGAACAAGAACAGTCGATAATTCTCTGATTGCTGTGATTCCGTCGTGCACTTCTGTCGTGGAACAGTCGTGGAGCAGCGTTATATTAAAAAAAATCGATTTGTTTTAAAGAAACGGTGTGTCCTTTCAAAACAGAAAAAGCACATTTTAAAATTCTTGGGTTGGACGTGGACCATTGTGTCCGGGAGTTGAACATACGGGTGCTGTGATATCGTTTTTAAAATGGACGGTATTTTTATGTCACGGCATTATAAATCGATTAATTAAGATCGACAGGGTATATTAATAAACAAGTCGGAACGGGCACATTTTAAAACGATTTTTTTTTAATTATATATAAAATATATATTATATAATTTAATTAATCATTATATATATATTATAATTATATAGTTTATTTATATATTATATAATTTCAATTTAATAAATTATATATATATATATATAATAATTATATAATTAAATTATATATATTATATAATTTTTAATTAAAAATTATATATATATAATAATTATATAGTTTAAAAAAAAATTATTATTAATTAATTAATTAATTCAAAAAAAAATTTAATTAATTAATTAAATATTAATTAATTAATTTTAAAGAAAAAAGAGGAAAATTTGGCAAAAAAATATCAGTATGTCTTTATCAGTGATGACGATTGATCAGATAAAAACGCAAATATGGCTTAAACAAATGGAGGCTAAGGACAAGGAGAACAAAATATTGCAGAAATTTAATGCGATCATGAACAATATGACAGAACTCTACAGTAAGCTAAATGATAAAATAGATAAGTTAAGTCAGACACAATCCCCAATGTCTCCTAACATGGAACAAAATCACCAAAACAATTCCGCAGATTCAGGGAACTCAGAAGAGCATCAGGGAAAAACTGATTTCCCACATCACCATGAAGATACAGATGTTTATAAACAACAAAATGTTCCATCCCCAGACTTGGACGAAACAGGTGAAGCGACAAACACATCTGAAGCCACTGATATAACAGCAGAAGCTGTTGAGGCCTTTGGTGATGAAGCGCATATCGTGGTTAAGAACGAAGCGTTTGATGATGAGAAGAAGTTGCATCAAACAATAATTGTTGGTAACTTACCTCAAAATCTAAAAAGGAATCACAAAAAATCACCAGAAAAACAAGGAATAGTTGGGAAACATGGAAAAGTATTCCAAGATCTAACCATAAAGGTGCCTTCCGATAGGAAAATCAAACATCCAATAGAAGTCACGACAGTATCCAACTCTGTCGATATTAGATCTTTTCACTATCCACATCACCAACAGATGGAGCTCGAGAAGATGCTTCACGATCTTTTTAAAATGTGGGACGCAAAAGCTCATCACTTGAGAAAACCAGACATTCGTCAACATTGTCCATCATTACGTATGCTTTGAGGACAAAGCATCTTAAGAGAGGGGCAATGTTATGAATATTTTATTAATTATTAGTTAGATATAGTTATATTAGGTTTTATTAACTGAAAGGGCATGATCAAAGATCATGCCTCTTCGCCAAGGGACACCTTGAGGCTATATTTAAAGCCTAGGCGATCCCTCATTGTAAATGTCTCATCTTTCATCATTAATAATATATATTTATCAAGTTTTACCAGAGTTTTTATACTCCACTGCGAGGATGCCCTTTCTAACTTTAACTGATCTCTTATGTTTCCTAGAGTGTTTTGCAGCTTCTGTACACTCATGGCTTTATTTTTCATTGTAGAATACAACATTTCACCAGCTTACTTGTGAAATTCTATCTGGTCAATAGGATGAAGATCTGTTTCTTGAACTTTATATGATGTCTTTTTATAATATGTTGATGATTTGGGATGCTTGACTGTTGGCTGTAGGAAGGTCATCTGCATCTTCCTAGTCTTGTAGTCAAATGCAAAAATAAATTTGCTTTGGTCACTAGATGACTGCTTCTAGTACCGAGTATGTATGAGCCTTTAAGGTCTCATTTCTGATATTGATCTCTTCATATTTCTGCATGATGTCCTGCTCTTTCTCTGCCGGTTTACTGGATGAAGATACTTCAACACTATGCTGTTTTTTAATAAGTTGAGTGTTAGAAGTTGAAGGCTGGTGTGTTTCTTCAGAAACTGCAGGTGGTGCATTATCATTTACCACTGTATATGTGTCATTAATCTCAATTGTTTCCACTTCTTCAGTTACAAAATTTAATTTTGGCTTCTTCCTATACATTAATTTGAATTTAGTTTCAGTTGTAGTTTGTGCTAAGTATGATCCTTCTTCTCTTTCTCTTTTTGAGTTTCTATCCTATGGGGCTGGAGTCTGCAAGATGGAACTAGTATCACCTTGATTCTCTTCCTCTTTCAAAGTGTTCTCCAACCATTCAGAATGATTGGATTATTTCTCAATGTTTGGCTTTGACTCATGTACATAAGGAGTTAATTTACATTTGACTCTTATCTTGCTTATTACTCCTAAAGGATCATAATAGCACCGAAAACTTTGACTTAACTTAAACTCCTGCAAATATTTTTCTGCCTGTGGACCTGCATCTCTACTATTGCAAATAAAAGGGCCAAATTGATTCTTTATCTTAAATTCTGTCTTCTTTTTGGCTACCAATAAATTTAATGCATCAGAATTAAGGATATGCTTGATATACTCAAGTGAAAATAACCTCATTGGGAGGTATTTGGCCAGTTTATATCGAAAAATATTTGATCCATATACCCTAATCTCTGTGTGATTCTGATAGAGGTACCAATCTCCTGTCCTACTATGCTCTGATAACTGCAGGACCTTTTTAATTTCCTCACTGGCTCTTGGTTGAATGCTGCTGCTTAGCATGTTAATATTTAGATGGATGAAAGAATCAATGAAGTCTATGTAGGTGGACTGTGTGGAGTATTTTCTGATTAATGGAGCCCAAAAGATAACTAGCTGTGGATTACCTTTAACATCCAATTTCTAAAAGTTGATGGCAAATATTTTAGGTTGAAAGTACAGAAACATGTGGAATAAAACTGAGGAATACTTAAAAACACCTTCTTCAGGTAATCTGACCAACTATTCATGAATTGTGTCAGCAAGGTACTGGGAAAAATTGAAAATGGTAGCAGGAGGCTGATGAGGGGTGAAAATAGACAAAAACCCTTAGAATGAAGCATCAACATGCTCATCAGTGAAATAACCCAGAATACAAGAAAACATAGTAATGATATGCCTGGTTCTCTCAGAGAATATTGCAGATGGGTAAGGAGGATTAGTCTTGGGATTTTCTACTGATGAAGGCATGAATGTTTGGAATATCTGGAACCTCTTTGGGAAGTACAGATTCATATACAACTATGTGATGGTCTCAATAGACAAAGGATTTTCATCTGGCCTAGGTTGAATCTGCATCATTTGATTTATTGATTTAGCTATAATAGTGATAAAATTTCATTTCCAGGGGTTACAATGGCTCTTTGGTCAGGGAAATAATAGGTTTGGCAAAGCCTAATGACCTCTAGACACTAGAAGGTCTGTGGGACAATGTACTTAGGCAAATTGGACTCCCAAATGAAAACCTCATCAGCTTGGTCAATCGATTTGTCATGGCTCCAACATTGGAGCTCAAGAAGGTTAAACTTAGTGACAGGGTCACTAATTTTAAAGTCTCTATCTACTAAAGGAGTGTGTTCCACATCTACAACTGGAGGTTGCATGGGATTAGTTGATAATTTTATCACAAAATTACATCCAATTGGATGCTAACCAGACAAATTTATGTAACTGTTTCAAACCAAATTGTGACTGAATCTTAGCCTCTTCAGTCTGAGAGGGCTCTCTCAAAAAGGGTTAATGATATTTGATAATGATAAACTAGATGGCTAACTCTACTTGGAAAATGACTTGTTTGTGATAAGTGTAGGTTGAAAAGAACATCAATATGAAAACACTGGGCTTATGGATTCAAGATAGCAATAATTCAGTATATAGCTCACTTGACATGGAAGCCGAGGCAGGTAAGAGTTTTTAGCAAAGGCAAGCACACATGAAATAGGAAATAACACAGTAAATTTATCTATAAAGGAATTCAGAGCATTACACGAATGAATTATGAGTATTAAAGATGAAAACCATTTCAAATGGTATACATAGAAAATTTAGATCATATACACACACTAAAAACTCAATCAGAAACTCAGGTTTTTCAAGCAACAAGTCCTTGTATTACTGAAAATAGTCAATTACATAAAGCTTCAGTTTTTCCAAAAATTCTTCAACCCTTTACCAATTCGACTCTCTGCCCTTTAATAGACTTGTTACATGATGAGATGATATGCATCCTTGCTAGATTCAACGAATTTACCCTGCTGACACCTTGCATAACAATAAAACATCTATTTTAATGATAAAATGACAGCTATCCTACTTCACAGTCCTTTCCCTAATAGGACTCAAACTGTTCATGATTACATTAACAACCTTATCTCCTAAAAATAATTACATCTTTAAAAAATATTCCCTCACATGTTTGAATAAGCTATGACGGGACTCATCACTACATGACATCTTAATTGACCTCCTCTAAAACTGGAAACAAACCCTGTTTTTTAGGAACAGTGGTCTTTATCTTCAACGAGGAGTTTGGCTGATGAGTTGGCTTCATCACGTGGTCTTTAAGTCTTGGATGACTATTGACAAGATCCCTTGAACCTTTTAAAATACCCACCTATCTAAAAGTGCACAAAACCTGCTCATATAGCTTCAAAACAGTATGCTACGAAAGTATGATAGTTTCGTAGCGTACTTTTGTAGCGTTACAAAAATGCCTTTTGTCATCAATATTCATGATTCTTTCCTTTTTCATGATGTTAATTATGCCTTTATACATCTTTCATACCATTTTTACCTCTTGCAAGCTCCCAAAACTAGTTCAAAATGCAAAAAGGAAAGCTACGAAACTACTGAAAATAGTGAAAATTCCAGATTTCTGTGTAACATCAAAAATAAACTTTTCAGGTGTAAAAAATTAGCTTCAAACATGCCATTAACCTTCAAAATCATAAACCAGCTCACACTATGATTCTTGAGGTGTTTCTTCCTCATTGATGATGAGTTGAGCAATTGGCTCCTCAAATACTGTCATTTTAAGACCTTTTTTCTCTAACTCCTCATCAATTAGTTCAAGCTATTCCTGGAGGTCTTTAACCTGATCCTTCAACTTCCTGTTAATAGATTTTAAATGCAAGTTTATTTTCCTGACATGTTTCACCTCCTTCCTCAATGGCATGGTCCATTTGATAAACTGTTGTGTGTTATCTAAGGTCTTGGAAACACTGTCAACATACTCTTCCCAAATCTCTTTCATCTTTTCAAACTGAACCTTCTGGACATTGTGTTTTCTTGCTTCTTTCTTCATAACAAAAATCTCATGGTTTGCCAACTTCAACTGTTCTTCAAGGAGTTCAAACTCTTTTTTTTTTCCATTAATTTCTCTTTTCCTTTCTTTGATTTGCTAATTGTATCTTTCTCTGTAGGTGATGAAAGATCAATGATGTCTTGTGATGGCTAGACTATGTCAATAGGTGGATGAACCTATTTACTGCTCTCTAATAGATTTCTAGCATGCCTTGTCATGGGTTTTCTTGATTGTAACATAAAACCTGCATCTTCTCCTTCAAATTATAGTTTCTTTGCAGATTTGGATTTCTTTAGTTTATGTCCACCTTCCTCTATATCCTCAGTCTAGACTATAGGAGTCTCTTCTATGTCAATGGAATGTAATATGTCTTCTAGATTTCCTTTAGCTACTGCTCTGTCTTCTACAACCACTATTTTGTCTTCTAAAGCCACTGTTTGACTCCTTGTCATCCTTTTGGTTCCTTGTTTACTCACAGCTTGTTTTTGTTTTGCAGGTTTGACCACTTTTGATTTATGTTTTGCAGGTGGAATATTGGGTGTATCAAAACTATGTAAATGCTCTGTTTCTATCATGACTAGTTCATTTGGTTCTACTCTTGCACATTCACTTGGTTCTGCCACCAATGGTTCACTTTGTTCTGCTACTAAGGGTGATGGGATCCTCCTAGGTTTAGGAGTTCTTGTAGGAGTAAGAGCATCCAACTAAAAATCATTAAAAAACAAAAATGAAGACCAGTCTCTGCCTAGTCTTTGGAGCTCATCTAAAACCAATAGTTTAATTAAACCATGATGAAACAGTGAATTCTCACTGCCTTCAGATTTTTCTTGGGCCTTGTCTGCCATTTTTTATAAAGTTCTATGTAAATATAAAGGTAGATCAAGAAATATCTTATCAGTAAAGTGTAGGAGAAGCTTGAAATGATAAGAGTAAACTTTATGGTATCTCCCTTCACAAGTAAAATATTTCTGGATGATGCAGCTTCTTGGAATAGCATTAGTAAGGTCCATTTCACTATTTTCTGGCTTCATAAACTCTTTGCACTGCTTCATGTTGAACTTGAATCCTTTGAACCACTTGTCTTGTTCCCTTGGAATCCCTGTTGCTGCTGCAATGACCTCCAGTGTAAGGGAAAGATTAAGCATCCCCACTTTGGTAGTTGTTCCACTGAATTTTAAAGCAAATTCTTTGGAAACCTGTAGATGGCAGCCTTATAATCTTTCACAAAATGTAAGCATCCTGTCCTTCTGAAGAATTCTACAACTGTTGGATCTTCATTGATCATATTCATATATGCTGGTTCATATCTTAGACATTGGCCACCCTTCTTTGTCCTTCTTTTTTCTACCATGGTTTCTTTAATGCCTTCTCAGCCTCGCTTGATAGTTCTCATCCTCGCTTGAATAGTGATCTTTTTAAACCTTTGAAAACACTAGCCACAACTTTGGCTCAATGCAATAGCTCTCCAGAGCTCAATATCACACGAAGAAGAAATGAAGAATGAGAAATGACTGAATTAGGAAGGATTTTGAAGTTTGATGTCCACTCATAACACAATAATGACTCATACATGCCTAAAATGGTGATGATGACTTTAGACATGACTATGTACCTTGATCTTATCCCTCAATGACTCGAATGGTATCTAACTTACCCTTTCCCAACAATATTATGACACCTAACATCTAATCTAACAAGACAAACATGAAAGCACACTTTCATCGCTTGTTTAGTGTAAATCTGGAGGTTTTTGCTACAAAAGTATCTGCGATTTCATAGCGAAAAGTGTAATTTCTCAGTGTATTTCGCTATGAAACTGTGGTTTCTTCACTAAAACCACCATTTCGGTACTAAAACCTTGGGAATTGAAAATTTTCAGAAAATTATGAATGATGTGACATGAAGGGGTTTGAAAGTGAGTGGGTTTGGACCTTAGGGTAAGCTTAAATAAAAAAATTAAAATTTTCCTTGACTAAATAATAAAAAATGAATCCCACAACCCTACCTTTGACTCATGAACCTATATGAATTTGTCAAATGATGCTTCATTTTTTTTGGTGATAACAAATACAATTCTTTGAGAAGACTTATTTTTGTTAATTTTATCGATTTATTACTCTTTTAGCTTAAAAAAACAGATTCAAGCCTTTAGGAGCACCTCTGAAATATATTTACAGTCAGCAGAAGGGTTTGGAAAACCAATTGATCAAATATTACTCTTTGTGATAAAAAACAGTCTCAGGCCTTGGGAATTTTGTGAAAAGATAACTAGGATCTACAGAAAAAGCTTAGGAAGCATTAGGGGCTTTCTTTTTTTCTCTGCAAAGATCCTACTTAGTTCAATTACTAATTACTTCCTTTTTGTAAGTAAATGCCTTGGTATTTTAGGAAGACCTGGGAAAAGAAGCTTTTGATTTGCAGAAAGGTCCTTTGAGGTAACGAAAGGCTTTTCTTAGGTTTCGGTGATCTTTATAATGCTTCAGATCAGTTCTGCAATGTCTTTGGCAGCAAGAGTCTCTAATTCTGGTAAAAAATGGCTTGAAATAAGGTCGACAACAATTTGTTTGCTCTAAAACAGGTCGGCATTGCTCTCTTTGTGCAATCATTGTAACAAAAATAACGATGAAAAGGCTCAAGAGGGCGGTCTTATGCATTTTTAACCAATAGTGGTTAAACAGTGATGCGTGGGTCAATCAAAATGGCAGGATGGTTTTGTTTACGGGCAGAAATATTGTTGAGTGGTTTTCGCATCGATAGAAGTGGTTGAGCGGTATAATTTTTGAGGATGCGATGCAATCGAATGATGCCACGTAGTAGGGGAGCGGGGTGCAAAAACTACTCATTTTGCAAGGTGTTGGAGTGTTTAAAGATCAGGTGATCGGAGATGTGATAAGGCCTATTGGCCATCGGATCTGATCAATTAAGATCGGACGGATGGGAAAATAGAAGGGAAGTGTCGGGGATTAGGTAGGTAGGGCCCGAGGAATAACGTCATGCGATGGGATATGTAAAAAGATTAATATGTGGCAGATTTATAAGGTGGGCCCACGATATATCAAACATGGGAGAAATTAAACTATAGGTTATAAATAAAATAAGTGGTTTGGGGATAATATATATAAAGGGGAATTAATATAATACGAGGTGCATGTGTTTTATATGCGGGAGTTAATAAAATAGGTTAATCAAATGATTAATGTTAATGGAGGGATTAAACATCTGTATAATGCGGGATTATAACATGTGCAGGAATTTATAAAATACACTTAGGATAGTGTTAAAACTAATATCAGGGTGGGATTTCCATAGTGGGACCCAATATCATTATTTTAAACTTTGAAACTTAGGATATGTGTATTTTTACGGGGTATTATGAATGAAAATGGAAGTTAATAAAGGGACTTTTACTTTTCCAAAGGAAAATATGAATTTTTAACTTAGGAAAAGGGGTTTTTGTAGGGAAAAAGAGTGAAGTAAGGGGAGAGGGTTAAAATGAAGGGGAAGGAGTATTTTTACAGGGGAAAATGAATTTAGAGGGAAATTAGTAAATATGAAATGATCAATTTCTGCTATCCATGCCTTATGAGAACTGCGTCTGCCTACCCATCAGCTACCCTAACATTTTTTTTTTCATTTCTTTGGGTGCATTTGAGCTTGCAGACCCTTTTTATTTTTCTTTTAACAACAAACTATCTAAGTCTAACCTTATTACTTCCAATGGCTCAAATTAAACTGTTGATCTCATTTATTATTATCTACCTAACTACTCATCTACCAAGATTAAATAGTTTGGCTAGATCTTTATTCTCTATCTATCAGCATGAAATTTAAAACATGAATAGTTAAGATTAAGTTGTTTGTCTATCATGGTTTGTGGCATTTTTGACAAGTTGCATACAATCTTATTTTGCAAAGTAAAGTAAAAAGTAGTGGCATTTGAATTTGCATCAATTTCATGATCTATTTTTTATCTCTTTTTTGTTGGGCTTCATTTTTTATATTCTTTTTGATCTTTTTCTTTCAGTCCTTTGATTTTTCTTTTAGGACTTTTAGCCTCTTTACATTTTTTAATTTTTATTATGGGAAAAAAATTTGTAGAAATAAAAGTATGTACATATTACAAGACTAATTATAGTCAATTCAAAATTATGAATCCTATTATTATAGGACCCTAACAGTTTCAAGGTTCAATTTTTTAACTAGGTCTTCTGAAATCAAGTTTTCTTGTGACCCTGTATCAAATAAGGCATCAATATTTGTATGATTAGAAATTACTCTAACATGGAATAATTCTATCATTGTGTCTTCATTTGAAGTGTTATTGTGACTGTTTGAGGTACTAGAACTTGCAATTTATTCCTTTCCTTTGTTAACCATGGAAAATATCTTGGTTTCATCACCTGAATCAAATCCAAGTTCTTTTTGTGTGGTGGAACTCATCTTTTGTTTCCCTTTGTTATTTGGTTTCTTTGGTCTTAGTTCGGGATGTAGTTTCCAACAATGAGCTTCATCATGCCCCTCTTTAGAACAATGTTTTCATGTTATTTTCTCCCCTTCTTGCTTCACACTTGAATTCTTCTTTCCCTTCCATTTTCCTCCTTTCTCTTTTCCCTTACCCTTGAATGACTTCTTCTTACTACCCTCTTTAGAAATTTTTTTACCCCTTGCTTCAAGATGCATGGCTTGCGAGTGATAGATGATGGAACTTGTGATGGACGGAGCTAGGGTTACAATGAGGTGCTCTGCAGTAGCCGCCACCTCCGATGATGTTGTGGCTCTCGCACCAGAGCTTGAATCTCTTCGACGCGCTATTGCAGCTGTGAAGAGGATTTTTGTAGCTTTAGGCACAGAACCTCGACGGGAACAGACCCTGCCTAGGTTGAAAGATCCACATCTCTGTGAGGCTACTGCCATTGCTGTGAGCTTTCTATGTGCGGCCTCCACTGCCCTAAAATATCATTCTGTTGCAAACAAACTTGCAGCCAATTCCAGGAAGCAGGACTATGCCACAGAACTACTACCAGAGGCTGCCCCCCTCAGCAATAGGATCACGACTCTGTTTCGGCCAAATTTAGCAGTCCTCCACAATATTGATGACAGTGGCTTCATCAAATATGCATATCCTACCATTGTTTTTTCTCTTCGGCAACTGTGCCTTCTGGATCTGATCGAGAATAACGCATAGGAGCATTCTTATCTTTCTCCTGCCTTTCAAATCCAGATCTCTCTTCTCTCGAGCAAATCCGGCCTGCTGCTTTGGGTCCGTCCTATGGACAAAGTTCAGAATCTCTTACACACCCTTGAGCACAAGTTGGGAATACCCTCAGCTCTTCAAAGACTTCTTTATGGAGTTAAACAACTTGAAGCCTCTTTCCCCCTCTCATTCTACAACATTGGAAGATATGCTACTTTAGATTTATCCCTTCGTTTGAGAGGGGAAGCTGCTGGAAACTCTTCTTCCACTCCATATTTCTCTTACAAGTATGCGGTCCATGCATAACACAGGAAATTTACCCAATCCTCTGAGGCCCCCAAGCCTTTTTTGGTTGATGAATTAGAGGATGTTCCCTCCATAGAAATTTCCCATCCAGATCTCATAGAACAGCTTAACAAATTTGCAGAAACCGCTATCACATTAGGGGAATTTTGAGGTCTAAAATGGGCCTCCTAAGGAAATTATAAAATAATAGTGGAAAAAATCAAATAAGATTTGATGACATCATCAAATTTTAGAGGGAAAAATGAAAAAACTACTTTTTCAACTCATATTTTCAACTTATCTCCCAAAGTTTTTACTCAAATTTCGAGCGGGAGTACTCATTGGATGCGAAATTTAATTCCTCATCCAAGGAGTACCCATGTTGCATACCCCCTCGATGGGTCCCGCCCACGAAAAAAATGATAAATACATAAAAAAAGCGTATTTACAATCACGTTTTTTATGTATTTCTCATTTTTCGTGTAGTAGAGTTCATCGAAAGTATGCAACATGGGTACTCCTTAGATGAGGAATTAAATTACGCATCTAACGAGTACTCCCGCTCGAAATTTAAGTAAACATTTTGGGAGATAAGTTTAAAATACGAGTTGAAAAAGTAGTTTTATTATTTTATTATTTTTTAATATTTTTACTTTTTTACTCCAAAAGTGGTGAATCATCCCTTATGGTTGACATCATCATCTTGAATCCTATTGGTTCTTATAAATTTTATTTTGGTTGTACATTTTTCTTAGGAGGCCCATTTTAGACCTCAAAATTCCCCTAATGATCTGCAGATTCAATGGACTTTGGCCTTGCACAAAGCATCTTTATGAGTGGATCTACGCCAACTGGACCCACAACTGCAAGGTCAGCTTTTTCTCAAGAGTTTTTTTCATAGTCTTGTTTGATCATATCAAGGATTATCAACGGGCCCTAATAGAAGGCCCGTGGTTTTGGGGAGCAGCGAGGCTATTCATCACCCCCTGGTTCCTGGATTTCAACCCAGCTATAGTAGTATTTACCAGGACTCCAACCTGGGTCAGGGTACCCAATATCCCATCCCATCTCTGACACATTTCAGTCTATCAAGGAATAGGAAACGCCATGGGCTGCTTTCTGACGACGGACTACACTCGAGAGTACCAAGGACTATACACATATGCCAAAATATGTGTGGAAGTAGACATTAGCAAAGACTTTCCCAACCAGATTATTCTCAAAATATGCAACTTTGTATGGACACAGATCCTAGATTATGAGAATACAGCCTTCTGATTCCGCCATTTTCACCAAACAGGGCATCTTTAGAAATCCCGCTCCACAGGGCCTTGCAAAAAAAAAAGGAAAACATTCCAACATCCAAATCTAAAATATGGAAACCTTGCAGTCTGCCGCCTGTGGTTGACACTAAATCTTCAAGTTCATAGGATGAATGACTTGTCATCTGCCACACCTGGGATCCTCCAGACAAGACGAACTCCTAGAAACATACTCATGAGTGCTCCTCTTCTGATACAAATAAGGAGAATCCTCCCACTGCTAATACTAGTCTACAAGTGGTTCTTGCCCATCCACACCAAGTTGGATGGGTAAAAGTCAACAAGAAGAAAGGAAAAAAACTTCGCATAGAGGCTTCTGCCCATTCTGGGTAGATTTCAGTTTATTTATTTCAGCTCTCTAGTCATGCTCCTTAGCTCTTTGTGTGTTTATCTTTCTCTTTTTGGGACAGAGGTGGATAGTTCATCCTTTCTGGTTGGCCCATTTCTTGTCTCTCTTATTTGTAATCTTACCTTGTAATATATTTTCACTTAATAGAATTAGTCTTATTCAGAAAAAAAAAGGATGTGTGGCTTGCACACATACTTCATCTAAGTTATTTGGGTTAAACATGAGAATAGTGTGTTTTAAGTATGAATTGAGACCTCCTATATAATTTAAGAGTGTATCTTGTGAGTTTAAGTCTACTCTAAGTAATAAAGCCCTTTTCCTAAACGCTTGTGTATACTCTTGGACACTTTGATCTTTAAGTTGTCTAAATTTTTTCCAACTCATTATTGCTTTCTGCATATAGGCTAATGGATAGAATTTCCTTTTAATGGAAGAAATGAATTCGACCCAAGAAATGGAAATCTTACCATGGATGCGCATTTACTCTTGTGTCTTTGCCTCCCATCAAACTAATGCTACTCCTTCTAGCCTTAATGAAGCCAATTGGATTTTAATATTGTCTTCTTGCAGATTTTGAATTCTATAGTCAACTTCTAATTGATGAATCCAATTATATAGTCTTTCAGCATTAACTTCCCCATTGTATGTAGGAAGTTAAAATTTGATGTCCAATTTGAGTAACAAAGTCTTACCTTTTGGGATCTTGGAATGAGTATGGGTATGAGTTCTTTCAGTGGATTTGGAAGATGAAGATGTTGCTGAGGATGATGATCATGGTGATGGTGGAGAAGGAGGTGGTTTTCCATGACCATTGGATTTTGAGCTCCTCTCTTCCTCCTTTTTACTGTTTGAAGATTCTTCTCTATGAGGGTGTTTTGAACCTTCTCTAGCTTCCTTTGCCATAAAATATTCCTACATAAGTTTCACTATCATTTTCATTTCTTTGAACTCATTCTTAGCATCCTCTTCTTTAGAATTTTCATGAGCTCCTTCATGGCCTGACATTTTGGCTGTAGATTCAAGATCTATCTCTGCAGCTTGTATCTCTTCAACCAGAGTTAGCCTCTTGTGCAATTAATTCCTCTTGTGCTTCAAGTGTTTCCTTGAGTGTTCCTTTGGATAAGGAGGATTCTTTCTCAACCTTCTTCCTTCTTCTCTTAACTTTTTGACTAGCTATTAGTAGCTTACCTTCTCCTCTCCGCAATCTCAATCTTGTAAGCATCAATAAATTTTTCACTATTAAGACTCTTAAAGTAAAACAAGCAAGAAACCTTGTGATCTGATACAAACTTCATATAAAATCACTTTCTAGTTAATTTTGTGCTAGTTTCATTTCAGATATAAAAATTTCTTTGCATTTTTTTACTTATCCTTCAAGAGTTTGTTTAAGAGATTGTGATTGGAAAACAGTGTAAATGAAATTATGAATTTGTCATAAGATTGAAGCATAATTTTAAATGACAGAACAAAAGAAATAGTAAACACATAAGCACATATAACAGAGCTTAACACAGAGAATTTTTGATAAAGGAGTTCACCCCTCTTGGGCTACATCTCCTTGGTCTAGCTTCATAGTCTGACCTTTGTATTAGCTTCAAGTGCGCTCAAATTTTTGTTACAAGCTTCAGAACCTCTCAGAAACTGTTCCAATGAGTTTAAAACATCATAATCTCTCAAAAATGACTATTTTTTTGCTGAACTTGGACTCTGGATGCTCTGGCAATGACCCCAACACCTAGTGGCCATCACCTTCAAAAATATTAAAATGAACTAAAACACCTATATATTACCTTTTATACCTTTGAAACCTACTCCATTGACTTCCTAGCATGCAAATTAGGTATGAATGACTTTTACTGAGCTCAATTTGGTCGAAAATTGAGTGAGTTATGACCAAAAATAACTTTGCCCCAATTTCTCCTCCAAAACTGGAGAGACTACCAGTTAAAATTCTAAAATTGGAAATACCACCAAAATTGGCATGCCTCTAAATTCTCTTCCAGTTTAAGCACTAATCCTGGATTACAGGCAGTTAAGTAAGGTTTATTGTTAATCTGCATTTTATGCGCTAATGATGCATTAACATCATTAAGCCACAGCTTAATGTTAATTAATATCCATTAAAAAAAAATCTGTCGGATCAATGGTTGGTACCTGGTCGCGCGCTCTTTAGTTGCATGCAGTAGTTGAAATTCAAATATATTCAGAAGTCTATTGGGGTAAGAAACACTCCAAAGTAGAGATGGTAATGCGTGCAGTTTGCCAGGGGGAGGTTAGGGGTTCGAGCCCCGACCCCGCCATATAATTTTACATGGTGCTACAAAGAAGTTTTCCCCGCCAAATATGTCAACTCTGCCTATCTGACCCTTCTCCAAAATGATTAGTGGCTCCTCCTAAAACTGGTAAAGTCCTCTAATTTGTATATAAGTTTGAAACTATATAATAATATATATATTGTAATATATATATTATATATATTTGATATTCCACCATAACCAGTGTTCCAAAACCTTAATATCATCAAATAATTCAACCTTAGGGTTAGGATGTGGCCCACCAGAGAGGACACGTGGCGCCCTCTGGTTGGGTTTCACTCCAACCCTTAAAAAAATTTCAAATTCCAACTTAGGAAGAATTTGAAGGTGATTGGGCAATTTTTCTCTTCACTTAACCCATCTGGCGAATCTGAAGATAACATTTGTCACAATGTCACTGACTACAATCTGGAGAATATTCCTAAAATGCTGACTGTACCCTCCACATCATCACTGTACTTGTTCTACTCATTTTTTGCCTATTTTGGAAAACGAACAACAAATGATAACTCAGTCATACGAACTCAGATTTTGATGAAACAAGTTGCGCTGGAATCCTGGTGGCTAACTCTATCCGGCTGTTCAGGTTTGAAGAAATTTCGAGCACTTTCAATTTTTAGCTAAAACTTGAGCTTTAGTTCACAACAACAAGGTAGTTTTCTCCGTAAAGGGTTTCCACTAGAAATACTTGTGTATTCATGTGTGATTATTTGTGTTGATGATTTCCATGATTATTATTCTTTGATTGTATTATTTCTTTCATATTTTGATAAGATAATATTGTGAATGTGTGTGGAAAACTAATAATCTAGAAAAACTTAAAATTGATATTAATGTTATCGCTACTGATTCACCCCCTCTCTCAGTAGTGATCTAATTTCCAACAATTGGTATCATAGTCGGGTTCTCTTTAGTGAAGCTTGACCACTTGGAGAGTAGATCATGGTTCATCACCAAAATATAGAAGAGGATGTCTCAAAAGACAAAGGGCTGGAAGAAGGAATTTTTTAGTCCCTTGAAAATGAAGCGACAAATTCCAAAATCTTAGCCAAAACAATTGTGTCACGAGGTAATATTTTGAAAGATTTTTTTAATTATGATTCTGATGATTCTATTGAGCTACATAGTGGAGATGAGATGGATATTTCTCTTGTTAAGTTTGAGTACGAATCAACAATGGTTGTAATAAAATAATTAGCTACTGAAGTAGAAAAACTAACCATTGCATGTAAAGATTAGAAAATAATTTTTCATATTTTCAATGAGAAGGAAAATGGTCTAAGAGAAGAGATCAATGGATTGGAAATTCATCTTGAGGAGGCAAAGAATATTGAGGAAGAAATGAGAAAGTAGTATATAGAAAAGGAGGAGGAATGTGAGTGATTGGAAGCGAAAGTGGTTTCAATAAGGAGTGATTTAGAGGAGAAAGCCACTTCCTCATCTATCAAGCCATATTTTAGTATGCACAAAGGATAAACTAGGTTAATTGCAACTACAAGTATAACCAATGATAGTAGTGGAAAAATCAGCAAGAAGGAGAGCCATCAATAGAACAAGCATCCAAAGAATGAACTCAACGAATAAAAACCAAAGGTGATTCCAAGAAAAGCACCTATAAGATCATTCTCATATTTGGATGATGTGATATGCTACAATTTCCAAAAACTAAGACATATTGCAGAAAATTGTGGATCCATCCAACAATAGAAGCAGTGGTATAGAAGGCCCTATCAATAAAACAAGCAAGCAAGACAACCCACTTCTAGGAGTTCATCCAAAGTTAGTTATAATGGCCATTTTTATAGTTATTGCTACTCATGCATGATTTTGGACATAAGGCTATTGATTGCAGATTGCATGCAATGAGGATAAAAAAGAAGATCAAGAGATTCAAATCTTTTCCTCCATTCTTGGTCATATAAGATGCTACATATGTGATACTCTTGGTCATATGGCCAAGGATTTCATAACTTCAAGACACTTAAGGCCACCAAATCAAAGAATGGAGAATATGCAAAGTAGGCAAAATAAGAGGACAATTGGACATCCACATGCAAGAGAGACGACACTCAAAGTTTGGAGGAAGAGGAGTAGCAAAGACCGACCAAAATAAACTAAGGCTTGCATGGCCTCAAGGGGAGCTATGGTGGATCTTGTTTTGGATGTAGAATCATTGTTGGTGTTTCCATAACTAGTGAAGTATATGTGAATATATTTTCTTGTTGAGAAGTTGTTTTGATGTATGCAACTAGGGTTTGGATGATGCTTATCTTTTGATGGTGGATTTTTGCTACTAATGATATATGTGTAGAAGTTGTTGGGATGAGTGGAGATGGAATGTGTTCAGGGGGAGCACTTCATATGCTTCTAGTATTTAAATGGTTATGGCATCATGTTTCCTTGGAGGAGTTGGTTATGCATTCCATGCTATGTGCTTATTTGACATGAGGTCATTGTTAGAGCTTGCATTTTGGTTGTGCATGGTTTATATGCTACCTACATTAGTTGACATGCAAATGGATAGTATTATTAATTTTGAATTGATGATATTATGCATTTTATGGTGCCATGGAGATTAATATGATGGTTGTGTATGGATATAGATATTTTCATAATACACGTGTTAAATATTTGCATCTTTTATGGAGAGAATCTAGAAGTTGTTCACGATGGATATTTTTCATGTTGTTGTTGCTACTACATATGGGGTTGTTGATGTCTTTTTGTGATGGTAGATGATGTTTCTAAATATGGTCATTGATGTGATATTTTTGTTGTCATTACATCATTATATGCTTGTTGTTGCTGATAGTTCAGTTTACAACGTAGAGATTCATGCTACATATGATTATTATTGTTGTTGCTATGTTTTTCTATAGAAAGATGATATATTGGGCTGATTGGTGTCCCATATGTTGCTGGTTCATGATACTAATGATACATTTTATTGTTGGGCCACTTTACATTTCTTTGTGTTGGTAATTATTGTTGTTGATATCTGATTCCATGGTTGATGGTTTTGAGAGGTTGATATATGTCTCTTATGTGATTTATATTAACATTTTGTTGCTCCCATAAAGAGGACATGTGGTTGGTCATATGCTCTATGTACTTGCATTATGAAATTGTATTAGACATGCATTGATGAGAGGATTGTTATGATATCCATGTATGAGAGAGTCTCATTCTTGTATGTTTCATGCATAGTGTTGAGAGCCATGCTTGGCATATGTTGCATAATGAGTCATGAGAGTTAGTCCAACTATGTATGGGATATTAGTAGTGTTGTTAAAACCATGTATTTCATGTATTATTCTTGTACTGTCTCATACTTATCATGGTGAGACATTCTAGATTCATGTATGCATTGAGAGAGAATCATGTGAGTCATAGTTTAACCATATATGGGCTAAATGATGTAATTGTGCAACAATGTATTATCATTTTGGTATCCATGTAATAGGCCTATGAAGCCTTGTACTTTGTTGCATATCATTGGGTCATAGTCTTTGGTCCATGTGGAGTAGCCCTTGAATATGTCAAGGAACCATTGGTAGGATATATATCAGAACACATTCAACCATGGAGATGTTTGAACTCAATGGAGTATGGTTGGTCATGATGTTATGACCATGTGATCATAAATTTGTTGCTACCATGTATTATTCAGAGGAGGTTGTTGTTTCCCATTAAGATAGGTGAAAGCGCTTGATCGGGACATTATTGATGCTGATGTATACATTGTGGAGATGATGAATTTATTTTTGTTGCTTCAAATTTGGTTGGATGTTTGTTGCTGCTACTATAGAGTTGATCAGAGTTGTTGCCGCTAGTTGGTCACATTATGTTGTTACTGTTATGTGTTGGTGATTTGATCTGTTGCTACTATTATGACATGGATTATGTTGTTGCATCTTTAGGAGAGAGAGAATGTGTTTTAGTTATTGTTGTTGATGGTTATTAGCATGTTTCCTTCGGAGTGAGATAGTTTATTGTTGTTGATGATAGGAGATGTATATTGATGCTTTAGTGTGTGGTTGATCTGGCATAGGTTGTGTCTAGGGGAGTTTATTGCAGACCATTTTTTTGTTATGTGGAGGAGTATTGTTGTCATTCTCATGTATCAATCATGCATTCCATTATTCATCACCTGCATGTGATATTGAATGGATTTTTATTTTTAATGGAGCCCATTGGATGGAGAGGAGCATATACCATTTTTCCTTGAAATGTTTAGACCTTTTCCATTGATGTCAAATGGGGAGAATGAAAGGATGGGGATCAATTTTCAGAGGATAGTTAAGATGGTTGGATCAATTTGGTTTGTCATCAATGCCACAGTGGTATATTGTTTGCATTCATGTGTGTTGTAGATGTGTTGTTGATTGGAATTGATGTCAACCTGGTAGCATGGATTGCAAGTCAGTCAGTTATGCATGTGTACTTGTGGCCATAGGTGATTTTTGTATAAAGGTCATCTATGTATATGTTCCTTGGCATGTCTACTATCATGGATATGTGAGGATGGAGAGATGATTTATAAATGTTGCATACAGAGTGTGAGCAAAGGATGGCATCGTTCCTATGGTCATGTTATTGTGATCATATTGTTGCATATATTTGGATGGTGGTGTGTTGTACTTCCCATGATGATCAATTGTGTAGAGAAGAGAGTCACTCTATTTTCGTGATTTTTATTTGGTTTATTTGTCCATATTGCATATTTCATGAGTAAAGTATTACCATGGTATAGGTATTGATCAAATTTGGATCAATGACCTAAGTGATAGCTCAAATTTAAAATTGTTCGGAAGTGTGATGAACCTGAGCGACCAGATAGATATTTTCTTCATGATTCCGGTGCCGTGAATGGTTTGAAAAACTAACACTGTATGAAGAAGTTATCGTGATTTGAAAATTCTAGTAAACTGCAAATTTTGGCCTTTGAACAAGTTTGACTGGGTTTTAAATATTAAAAAAAAAAAGAATATTCCAGTAGGGAATATTCCACATAATATTCCCTACTAGGCCAATTGCAGAAGGACAAGTGGTGCAATCCGATTGGTGTATGGTTTATGATGGAAAAATTATAGGGCGACATGTGGCCAACCCTGAGGCCGCCACGCGTCCCCTGAGTGGTGGTGTAAAATTTGTTTGGGTCCCCACAGGATTTGAATGGTGGACCTAATTTCAGCTAGCCTTTCTGCGTGCCAACATGCCACAAGTAATTCTTACTATCTATGGTCGGTGGTTTGCATTTAACGTTGAATGATTTCGCATTTGGGGGTTTGGAGGGGCAAGCCCCTCCCCATATGGTCGTGACCTCAACCCAAGGGCTTAAGCCTTAACCATTGGTGCATTAACCATGAACATTAAAAATGGCAGCAGTTATCACATGTTATGGTTATTCAACCGACGGTTCCTCCTGTAACTGGAGTTTCGCTAACCAAACTGGGGTTATAGCTGTGAGTTTCACTCCACATTTAATTTAACTGTGGATTTTGGGGGGCATGTTCCCCAAATTTAGTGGAGGATTTTTAGGGGCACTGGAAAAAAATTGTATAGGCTCTATCTTGAGCTAGATTCGTCCATTCTGAGAGTGTGATTAGTCAATTTAAACTATATCAAATATTCCAGACTCATTGGTGAGGGTTTTAGAGCCTATGGAGGAATTTTGAAGGAATATTTTCTTCAAATAAATTCCGGGGACCACTAGGGCCATCAAGTGCCAACAGGAGAATGAGGCATATCCAGAGCAGCCAGTATCCATTCTCAGCAAACCAATAGTCATTTCTACCTATTTTGATACTTATGAATCTATTGATGGAGTTTTCAGAATTTTTTGAGGACTTATAAAAGTACAGATGCTTCATAGAATTTTTCAGTGAACCTAAAGCCAGGGGGTGCCACCAGGTGTTGGAGGCATAACCGGAGTAGTCCGAGGCCAATTTATGCAAATGAATAGTCTATTATGACTATTTTTAACATTCTGAATCCATTGAAGGGATTTTAAGAGTCATTTGAGACTTCTAGAGCTCGAGAAGCCACATGGAATTTTCGAGCAGCCTAGGGCCAACAATGGATGGAGGCCTAGATTGGAAAACCAGTGCTCATTTTGAGAAAATTATCAGTCTATTTCGGATGTATAATGTATGATGGAGATAGTAGGTGAGGTTTCAAGGACATAAAATGATTTATTAGAGGGTTAGTGTTAGTATGAATCTTTCGTTGAAAAATACCACTTTAGCTACGCATAACAAATAGCCCTAACATCGATTATGGCTGCCAATATCCTTAAATATGTAGTTAGTTGATCCAAATAAAGCTGCACAAATCTAGATCTATGCATAAAAGACATTAAGCAGTAAAAACAAAATGTTGCTCCATGCATCCAATAGACAAGACAAGAACAATATATTTGAAAGAATTTTTGTATTAAAGGGGCACTTGAGAGGAAAGCAAGAAAGGTGTTTCCAATTCTCCTCAATGGGATGGGTTCTTGAAAGTCCTCAGCATTTCAGATCTAAAATTTCTCTCTCTTGTTGGTGTAGAAAACCCAGACAAACATAGAACTCAAAGGGAGCTCACAAAGCAAATGATGAAGAATGTGACAATGATAATGGCTCAAAGTCAGACCAAGAGTATAGATCCAGAGTGATCTAATGCAATGAAAGGTGACTAATGAATGGGAAAACCCTTCTATTTATAACAAAATATTAGGGCGGTCAAGAACTTGGTGCATGAATAAAATATTATTAATCAAATTCTAGAACCACCTTTTAGGAATATTTTGATATATTTGTTGGAGGGAAAAGGATTTTTGACTTGGGTCAATTCCTTTATTTATAAATAATAAATAAATAAATGATTTATTTGTTATTTTAAGGAAGTGGTGGAAATATAATTAAATAAATAATTATTTATAAATGATTTAGTCAAATTTAACTAGGAATATTATTTAAATAAGGATTTAAATAACTTATTCCTAGGAAATAATCAAATAAATAAGGATTTATTTAATTCATTTCCTTGTTTTGGGTTAAATATGACGAGGAAATATAAACAAATATAGATTTGTTTATTATTTCATTTTGGGGTTTCCTCTTTAGACCATAAAAAACTTAATAAAGGTGTTTTACTAAGTTATTTCACATAGTGAAAGCAATTTTACTTAGGGTAAAATTGGTCTTACATGGTGTACTTGGGTTCGTATAATGATAATGGGTTAGATGACCAAAAAATTGTGTAACAGATTTCCCCCCAGCGTACGAGTGTTAGGAGAAAATCGTATGATCGAAGTATGTTGTAAGAACTCAATCACTAGACATCAAGAGGGAAGTCAGAGAGAGAAATGTAAGGTAGTCTAATGTGCTAAAGGACTAGACCCTGAGGAGACGAGACTTACAGGTGCAACAAGTCTCTAGTTTATAAAGTGGTACCTGTGCTAAAGGCGGTGGGGGAGGCATACCTATCCCCGCTGAGACAAAGTACAAAAGAATAGTATGTCCAGTAAACAAGGAACCGAACTATAAAGTACATGCTGGCATAAATACGAGCCAGAAAAATAGAATGATGAATCCCACATACATGATGTGCCTGGAATAACAACCAGGACTTATAAAATAATATTTTAGTACATGAGATACAAATACAACCCAAATGCCCCCTATACATGGGGAAGGGCTCACAAAATCTGATTGATACATGCAAATCGGAAAGGCGCTACAAGTGGCTGAGGCTGACATCATCAAATGTAAGGAGATGCATCAAAGGCTGCAATGAAGAAGTCATCCGGGCATGTGGGGGGCTACCTGCAGGGCCACCCCCTCATGAGGGTTGAGACATCTCACACACATATGGGAATCACCAATAGCTGCTGCTGCATCACTGGACCATCAAGTATACGGATCACGATCATGCTGAAAGGATCTCAAACCAAGGTACACCGCCCTCTAGACCTGGCTTCTGGAGTAAATGAGCTGATGTCGATAGAAGGAGGTTCACCATAGGTCAGGCAATAAGGGATCCCCAACTAAGGCACGAGAGAAAATAGTAGAGTGCCTGACAGACGGACACTAATGATGATGATGAAATGGGGGAAGATCCAAAGGGGACCATAAAAACATGAGTACAAAATGGTAACTCATGACGGAAATCGACACGAACAAGAATGAGGCAAAGCGGTGCCCCAAGGAAAAGTGTTGTAAGTGAGAAAATCCGATTTTGAGGAGAGGTGAAGTAAGACTTCGTGGACAACACGTGTCTTGGTGAAGTAACGAATTACGAAAACAAACAGATGGTGGCTATCTAAAAGAAAATAAAACATGCATTTCGAACGGGAAATGATAAGGGTAATATCTCTTAAGATAGAGTACATTGCGAAGATTAGGAAGGGGGTGGCCTTCAAAGTCCTCTAAAAGATATGCCCCCTTACCAAGATCTTTACTGATGATGTAAGGACCTAGCCATAATGAGTCAAACTTCCCATGACTGAGGGTATCGTGGGCCTAGTCATATACTAGAACAAGGTCACCTTCATGAAAGGTACGAGGGTGTACTTTTCGGTCATACTGAGCTTTGGTGCGCTTTTTAGCTGCTTCAAGAGTTTGCAATGCAACACGACGGTATTCAGAGGCGTGCTCAAGCATGATAAGTCGTTGTTCTAGAGGTTGGGTATCAGGGAGAATTTCGACGACCAAGTGAAGGGAAGGAATTTCACACTCGATCGGTAAGACTGCCTCCTCGCCAAAGACAAGGTGGAAAGGAGTGAAACCGGTGGAGGTTTAACAGAAGTACGATAAGCCCACAAAGCAGGGAAGAGCATAAGATGCCAATTGGTTTTGTGCTTATTCACCGTTCGTTGAAGCATGGTCTTAGGAATTTTGTTGACCGCTTCAACTTGGCCATTACCTTGGGGGTAATAGGATGATGAATATTGGTGCTCAAAACCCAATAATGAGGATAGCTCATGCCAAATATCATCTTCAAAATGTCGGCCATGGTCAGAGACCAATTTTTTTGGAACCCTGAATCGAGCAATGACGTGGTTAAAGAAAAAGAGGGCTGCGGTGGCTACCATATTGTTGAATGTTGGCATAGCTTCGGCCCATTTTGTGAAATAGTCAATCGCCATGATGATATATTTGTGGTTACCAACAGATGGGGGTCGACACTCCATAAATTCGATGGCCCATTTACAGAAAGGACCCACTATGACGATGCGATGGAGGGGAGCGGGAGGAGCTCGTGCCTTAGGGGCGAAATGCTGGAAATTGGAACAGTGTTTGACTGCTTCAATGCAATCGCTGAAGAGAGAAGGCCAAAAATACCCAGCGCGCATGATTTTTTGGGCGGTAGTGAGGCCTGAGAGGTGGCCGCCACAAGCACTGCTATGACAGGCATTGAGGACTTTCTCGGCTTCAGCGTGTGTGAGGCAACGACGAAGGATAGTATCTACTCCGTGACGATAAAGGCCGTCACCGATCAGAAGGTAGCGAGGGGCTTGGTGTCAGATACATCATCGAGCATCACGATCAAGATGAATGGAAAACTTTTGGGTTCGCAAGTAAGTAAGGATGTCACCGTACCAAGGGTCGTTGGTGGTAATGGCGAATAAATGTTCATCGGGAAGAGCATCATTAATTGGAGTATCCTGCGTCCCGGTAGGCAAATCATAAATGAGTTCAGCGAGGACTAAACCTTTCTTACTTTTTAGGGTGACAAATACAAGGTCGAATTCTTGGAGGATAATGACCCAACGAGTGTACTTCCCACTGAGGATGTGTCGACTCAATAGGAAAGCCATGGGGTTGGAATTAGTCACAACCTTGGTGGAACACAAGAGGATATAATGATGCAGTTTTTGGACCGAGAACACGACAGCTAGCGCTAATTTTTCTTCATGTGAGTAGGACACAGGTGGACCGGCAAGGTTCTTACTGAGATAATAGATCACATGTTTGATACCGTTATCATCTTCTTGGATAAGGACACCAGCAACCGAATAGGTGGAAGTGGAGATGTACAGGATGGAGTCCCGGTCAAAGTTAGGAGGACGGATCAAGGGAGCGGATGTAAGAGCATGCTTGAGGGCATCAAAAGACTCTTGAGTGTAGTTATCCTAGACAAATGCGGTGTTAGATTGAAGAAGTCTAAGGAAGCCATGTGTGGTGGTGGCATAGTCAGGAATGAATCGGCGAAGAAAATTAGCTTTACCTTGGAGACTTTGTAGTTGTCGTAAGGTACAAGGAATAGGAAGTTCAAGAATGGCTTGAACCTTCAACGGATTGAGAGTTATCCCATTTTTAGACACTATGAAGCCGAGGAGATGACCAGCGAGAACGCAGAAGACACATTTCAATGGGTTAAGGTGAATATTATACTTGCGACATCGGAGGAAAATGGTACGCAGATCATGGATGTGTTGCGCCCGATGTTTAGAATGCGTAGTAAGGTTGTCTAAATAGGCAAGGATAATATGAGCTAAGTCATGGAAATAATAAGACATGGCTCGTTGAAAAGTGGCGCCGGCATTTTTAAGGCCAAATGGCATGACTCGATATGCGAAAGTGCCCCATGGACTAATGAACGCGGTTTTAAGTTGATCAGCACAACGTATAACGATTTGGTTGTATCCGGAGAAGCCATCCATAAAGGATAGAACCTCGTGCCCCACACATGCATCAATGATTTGGTCAATAAATGGGGTGGGGAAGTTGTCTTTGGGACAAGCTTTGTTCAGATTGCGAAAGTCGGTGCAAACAAGAATGGTGCCTTATTTTTTGAGGATGGGAACTGGGTTGGACACCCAAGTGGTATATTTGATGGAATAAACGAAACCAGCTTGCTTGAGCATATCGATTTCGGCTTTGATGGCGTCACGTCTGGAGGGATGAATGGGTCTCAACTTTTGACGGACTGGAGTGGCATCAGGCCATGTGTCGATATGGTGTTAGACAATGGCGGGATCGAGTCTGGGCATTTCTGAGTAGGACCAGGCGAAAATATCACGGAATTCTTTGAAGAGTTTGGTGTAGGCTTCAATTTCTACTGGAGTGCATTGGGCGCCCCAGGTGATATGTTCTTCGATTCCTAGTTTGACAGAAATTTCTATTTTGATGGTAAGAGAGATATTGGCCATATTACCTTCTTCGAAAGTGTCAGGTGCAGGGATGGGGTTTTTAAACCAATCGACTTTATCGGGAATGAAGTATTTATATTCGACAGAATATTGGTCATGGGATTGATGTGGAAGGAAGTTTGCACGATGGTGCATATCGTCCCATGGAAAATAAGGTTCGGTCATGGCTTCCATAATGTCTTCATCTGACTGGAAGATGGGAAGAGTGGAGGGAAGAGGAGGACCTGATGAGGTAGAAATATGAGACTTTTGATTGTGGGGAAAGGCTCACATGCGTGATATCATGTGGGGTGGCAGAGGAGTAAGCAGATGGGAGGTCAGGCGAAACATCGAGGGAAGGCACTAAGGGGTTGGTTGCTGAGAATCTCGGTGAGGATGAGAGGTAAGAAATGGTGGCTGAAGGTTCGATCATTTCAATATCATGATGGGAAATTTTAATTGGGGTATACAGGTCGTCTGGTGCTAGTGAAGAAGGTCGATGGTCAAGTGTGTCTTTGAATTGGCGGTATGCGGCTAAAGAGGAACGATACTCGTCAAGGCGGGGGCAGAGGTGGGTATAATGTCCATGGAAATCGAACAAAGAACAAGGGTGATTGGTGCGCAAGTTTTTAAGTTTCAGGATTGAATCAGGTATGGTAATGTAGACCTTAGGGATATCGGATTCTGGAAACGTTTCATTGACCATGGTCTTGAGATGTGGTAACTCAGGACATGTATGGGTGGCATGACCGACAACATCGCACAAGGCACCCTGGATAGCGTGTTTTGTCGGCCGAGGGGGTGCAGGGTGCGATGGGGTAGCCTTGTCGTGGGATGCCCCCTTTCGAGTTTTTCCTTTCTTTTCCAAAGCTGTCACAACAGGAGAAGGGTTTTGTTGAGGTGCTGGGGGTGCTGTAGCAATGGAAGAAGTTGAGGGGAGCAGTTGAACCGGTGTCAAGGTAAGGTAAGGTTTGGGGTGACCAGGCGGGGTAGTGGTTGGAGGGTTAAGGTACCAGACGGGTATACCCAAGGTTAAGTTAGGGAGGGATAGGGTGGCCAAGATAGGGACCGAGTAAACTCCGGGAGGGGGAGCAAGGAAAGGTATCTGACTAGCGGGGTAATGGCCAGGAGGAATGGTGCCAAGGGGGTTGATATTGGGTAGAATCGACCCAGGAGGGTAGAGAAGTGCGTGGGGACTATTTGTAGAAGAAGGTTCAGAAGGAAGAAGGCTGGCTAGAGGGGGCGAAGGGCTAGGAGCTGGTTGGGGTGGGTGATGTTGAGGTTGCTGACTAGCCAAAGTGGGCTGCTTAAGGTCAGCCCGAGATGATTGCATCATGCAAACGTTCACCAAGCTAGGATCAAATACAGGAGGAGGGTCCAGGAAGGTTCCAAGCAAGGAAGAGTCTTTGTAGACGCTGGGGGAAACACTGGTCAAAGAATCAATGGTTTGTTTATTGGTGACAGAAGAGATGGTGGACTCAGGGGAGGTCTGAGATTTTGGTTCATGATATGTCAACTGGTCGATGGTGACAATCTTGCCATTATGAGGGAAATTTTTTTTGCAGTGGACGACGGATGGGATGGCAGACATGGCATAGGTGTAGCTACCCCCCAAAATAATGTTATAGTCAAGAGGGGTGTCGATAACTTCAACGTCAACGCAAACAGTCTGGCCCACAAGTGTGATAGGACAGTTACGGAATAGGCCAATGGGCTGGGAGGCATTTCCATCTCACGCACGAAGGGTGATTGTGGAAGGGGCCAGCTCAGGAGATCCGAGTTGTTTCCAAACTGAAGTAGACATCACACATGTAGATGCCCCCTCATCAATAATACACCGAGTGACATTGGCATTTCGGATTTTGACTGGGATTTGGAAAGCAACAGAAGAAGGAAGGGGGGGATGGTCTGACTGACGGGCATCGAAAACAATCAATTGGTCATCAGCAGGATCTACAGCACCCATGGCAGATAGTAGAGCCTTCTTTTGAGAAGGACATGACTGGAGGAGTTCCAGTGTTGAAATGGCAGCAGGAGATTGTGCCAGATCATTTACTATGCTATATGAATGGGAAACCCGGCCAGAGGCAGCATTTCGGCGTAATGGGCCCTTAGGAATCTTGGTATGAACCTCAGCTTTGGGTGGAGGGATTTGCAAGGTACCATTGGATGTCGACAAAGGCTCTGTAGGGCTTGAAGATGGGGACTCAGGGACAGACGGAGCGGGAGGCGTGGAGTACTGACGAGACTGAGTTTGAAGGTTAAGGTCGACGGTGAGAGGTTGGTCAAAGGCCATCATGAGAATCTGGTAATCGGAGGAACTAGAGGGGGAAGGTTGAGTGGTTACCAGGGCATGAGGGGGTTGAGTAGCCACGAATCCTTGTTGAGGGAAAGGATCGGTAAACACATTGGGTTGAGAAGTAGTCATATTGGGAGGGACAGTAGGGGATGAATTCTGTCCCCGCACGGTGGCCTGAGACTCCCACATCTACTGCATCTGTGGTAATAGGGGACAATCATGAGTGTAATGACCATAAACACCGCAACAAGAATAGGGCTTATTGGTGCAAAGAGGCCTGTCCGGCTTGGGCTTAGATCCTTGTGGCTGGTTAGCAGTGTTAGAATCAATACTTGGAGGATTGGATCCACGATTACCAGAGGCAGATTGATTTCCTTTCCTCTTTCTTTGAGAAGGAAGAGAATTAGTCGCGCCCTACTATGAAAATACTTGCCCTTGTGGGGGTAGTAAGTGCTGTTGCGGGGGTTGAGAAGGCAAGGGAGTGAGAGGTCCAAATGCTGAAGGAGCTGGGACACTAGGCCGTGGGTAAGGATAAGTGTTAGGATGGGCAACATTGAGGTAAGCAGGAGTGTTGAGAAGGTAAATCCCCTCTGCGGACAGAGGCGATCCCTACTAGCCCAGCAGGGGTCTAGCAACAAACAAACAATGCTATGACGCAGGCTCCTAGTTACGAATGAAAGATTTGGGATAAGAACCTACCTGGATTCCAACGCTCGATCTGAAAAAGAGATGTCCCCGTCCTTCAGTCCTGGCAGATCACAATCCTTCCACGATCTCCGTGGATGAACACCTGCACACAGAAAGAACAAACAGATACAAGCATAGGAACCAGCATACGTAACTAAACATCTGTCAGAAAAGACATTACTCGCATTAACATAATGGAAAAAGGAGTGGAACCATAATCATAGTCATCTATTAAAGTGGTAAACGAATAGAAGTTACAACCAAGTTCTGACGTTGCAGCCTCCTTCGCGCGGGTCTCCGGTCGTCCACGTCTCGCAAGGCTCGCCGGGGGAAAGGGAAACCTCTCCAGAGTCGTGTTGAGAAGGTAAATCCCCTCTGCGGACAGAGGCGATCCCTACTAGCCCAGCAGGGGTCTAGCAACAAACAAACAATGCTATGACGCAGGCTCCTAGTTACGAATGAAAGATTTGGGATAAGAACCTACCTAGATTCCAGCGCTCGATCTGAAAAAGAGATGTCCCCGTCCTTCAGTCCTGGCAGATCACAATCCTTCCACGATCTCCGTGGATGAACACCTGCACACAGAAAGAACAAACAGATACAAGCATAGGAACCAGCATACGTAACTAAACATCGGTCAGAAAAGACATTACTCGCATTAACATAATGGAAAAAGGAGTGGAACCATAATCATAGTCATCTATTAAAGTGGTAAACGAACAGAAGTTACAACCAAGTTCTGACGCTGCAGCCTCCTTCGCGCGGGTCTCCGGTCGTCCACGTCTCGCAAAGCTCGCTGGGGGAAAGGGAAACCTCTCCAGGGTCTCGTGACAATGGTCTCCTTGCTCGAATGGGCCTTAAGGGAAAGGAAGGATTCTTTTCAGCACAAAGGCACTTGGGAATAGGAGATGCAAAGCTTCAGCACTTCAAGACTAGCTTGCCATGGATCTGAGCAAGCTTTTATAGATGGGGAAGGAGGGAGTTGGGATCCCTCTTATTATGGGATGGGCCCTATCAACAAGGAAGGTTCCATAGAAGGTGGCAAAACTACTTCCCTTCCATAGAACTCCCGTAGCCAAACCTCCCAACTCAAGATAGGCAGTGGTTGTGAGTTTGTTTGAACTCAACTTCCGCCATCCATATATAAAAAATAGTCCCTAAAATGGGTGGCGCGATTGCTGCTCTATGACAGAGCGCCAAGTGGCGCGACCTCTTTACAGGATTTCCCTTAGTGGCGCGAGTACTGAACTGTCTACCCGCGCCAATGCAAAAAGAGCTGTTTTTCATGGATTTTGCAAGGAGATGTCTCAAGGGGAAATAAAGCTCATACTCAGAGGGATGCATTGATGATGTTTTCAAGGCATGACAGTGTTCACAGGTCACATAATGGGTCCTCCATTGTGCGGGACGGGGAATGGTAGGGACGGTGACAAATTATTGTGTAACAGATGCCCCCTAAAGCATGAGGCCCGAGAGAGAGAGGGGTGAAATGCTTTACGAGAACATGTCTGACTGAAGGCCCGCCGTCGGAAAACCTGCACAGACAGATACAACTGATATCTTAAGTACACGATGTATATATATGGTATGGACGCAGCCATCCGAACAGAGTATGCTATAATCCGGATCCAGGGTATGGGCACAGCCATCCAACTAAGATCAAACAAATAGACTCAGGTATGGTCGCAGACATCCAATCATTGAGTCATGTACATAATGACAATAATCCACAATCGCAGCCTGGATTACAACAGACACAATCCAGGGTCTTGCGCTCCATCTCGACCCAAATAAGTACAAGTTCTAGCACGCGAATATGTGAGCTGATGCCGAACATGCAAGAACATCGCCTGATTACCAGCCAATGATGAAAGCCGTTAACAGACGCGAGAGGAACCACCAATAATGACAATGGTCCTCAAGGTACTACAGGTACAATCCACGGCGTGTGAATAAATGAGCTGACGTCGAACACCCGCAGAATCATCCCATCGGAGGTCAATAATGAAAACCTCTCGTTGAATGCGACGAACCTGCCATTAAGGCATGCAGGCCCCAAGGTACCATCAGGAGTCTCTAGACCAACTTCCTGGATAATGAGTTGAAGTCGACAGGAAGTGACCTTGATCGAAGGTGGGCCATAATGATTCCCACATCATCGACACGAGACAGAGGAACATAATGTTTTGTTGTGCATTAGGATCATATGAGAAACAGAGGAAGGTTGATATTCGCAGAGGCCAACTTCTCTTGAACATATAAACGGCACGGCAATGGACTTGGCAGTATTTGACATCAACAGCTCAAAGGTCATGGCGACGAGGCAGTGAACAGATGAGAGGTCAAAAGAGATTACCCAAACCCATGGAAGCAAAGTGAAACAACGAGATGAGATGTCCCCAACCCGACACGAATTCAGACAAGTGCCATGTTCAAGAGCGACATACTGCCGACGATAACGACGATGGTTCCATTTTTCCCCCACCATTTCTGGCGAGTACCCCAATTATTTTTGATAACAAGCTTGAAGGGGATAGCATATGCTTGTAATATAAGTCCGCCCTTCGGGCGAATCCATCCTAGTACATTTAATGAGCCCTAGGAAGGAGGAACTCGGAGAACGTCATTTCGACTGAATCCGATGTCATCAGGGTTTAACGAGTCTGACAAAGGAAGAACTCGGCGTCTTTTCATGTTTAGAGAGTTTGAAAAGACAGCGGAAAAGAAAACTCCACATGTCCCTTTTCGTAAATAGTTCCCCAGATCCGAAAAGGTAGAAAACAATATCCGGGAAAACCTCCTAGTCGCAATAGGCTAGGGTATTCCTTTTTCGTAATCAATCCATCCCGGCCCGAAAAAGGGTTAAACTTATACCGGGTGAATGTCGATTCGTGTCCATTTTAACGAGATCGAAACGATAAGGGCCTCGGCGATCTTTTCATATTTAGAGAGTCAGAAAAGAGCTGAAAGATGACTCCTCCTGGAGGAACGAGTGGTATAAAGGGTAGCAACTGGTTCCGGTAATGGTGGAACTACTCTGAACAAATAAAGGTCGAGAGGCTGGCTAACAAGACCACTCATAGCATCGGTTCCTCAGGAACGGGTAAAACAACCAAGTGAAGGCATATGATCGGCCAAGCAGATAGTGACAATGGAGTGAGAAAACCAAGGCTCATCTGGCAGAAACAGGCTGATAAAATGACCATCACAAGAGGTAAAAAGGGCAAGGTTTCATTTTTACACAAGCTTGAAATCAGGAAACTCTGCTTGAAGTTGGTTTCATTTTTACACAAGCTTGAAACAAAGATAAACTATGCTTGAAACCAGTTTCATTTTTACACAAGCTTGAAACGGAAACAAACTATGCTTGTAAAGGTTAAGCATGCCCCCAGCATGGTGACTCAATTCGAGGTACATGCCCCCCAAGCTTCAGTCCATATGGAAGGAAGATGGAGTGAAGGTTCAAATTACGAGATCAAAGAAAGACTCGACTGGGATTTTACGAGATCTGATCAAAGACTCGAATTGAACAAGAACATGTTTCATTGTTTTAACGAGGTTGACACATTAGAAGAACTATCCTCAGACACCTTGTTTCATGGTTTAAGGAGCTTGACACAAGACAAGGAACTTTGCTCCGACAACCTGGTTTCATTTTTTAAAGAGCTTGACACAGGGAGAACGAACTATGCTCCGACAACCTCATCATAATGAACAAGAAGTCATCGCTTCCAAGAGTTCCACTCCCGATGGAAGGAAAACGTCCTGGAAGTCAGGACCCAATGCCACCAGCACCTGATGCACGACGGCATCATCACTGAGCACAGGCACAGGGTAGGTGGCCACGTAGTTGACCTGCGGCGGGGCAGATACAACGGGTGGATAAAAACCAGGAGGGGGTGATGGTGGACCAGTTGCCACATTAGGACCAAAGAATGAAAGTTGATCAATGGTCACAATCCGTCCTTCATGTGGAAAACAGGCCACACGAAAAAGGGAGCAGACGAGCGCTCCCATGGCATAAGTGTAATCGCGCCCCAGGAGCAGATGAAAATCCAAGGGGCCTGGAACGACCATCACATCCATATGGACGGTTTTCCCTCCCAAAGTAATTGGTAACCTTGGAAGGATCCCCAACGGTTGACTGGTCCTTCTATTGAAAGACAACAGATTCTGCGTAACAGGCGCAAGCGGTGGTGAACCGAAAGCTTGCCAGGTAGTTGAAGACAGAATACTAACAGACGCACCTTCGTCTATAATGGTACTGGGTACGACCAGACCAAGAGCCTGTACTGTGATCTCGAAAGGCACATAAGACGGAAGGCGAAATCCTGCAAATCGATTCCAGTCAAAGGAAGCGACCAAACTACTCGGAGGGGCTACCATCGACGCGCGAAGGTCTTCCCCTGATGTTACGGTAGAAGAAGCCTCCTCCATGACCTCCATCTTGAAGGCGGGAGGAATATCCTCCGTAGCCTCCATCTTGGGAGGCGGAGGAGAAACTTCTTGAAGTACAGGGACAGGAGAATCTCTCTCCAAGTCTGAAGAATCTGAAGAAACCAGAAGAACATGAGGGTTATGGGGTCCACTCTCAACAGAAAAGACCTGGTGCACCGCAGATGGGGCCAGTTCAACCGATCCCACGACCAATGGTTGGTCAGGAACGAATTCCTGAATCTGAATTTCTGGAGGAGTGGGATCGACCAAGGATGACCCTTGACCAATCACGGCATCAGCCGGTGGAAGACTCAAAGAAAGCTGTTTATAACCAGCCGGGAGGCGTGGTGTAGAAACAGTCAGGTTGTCCAAGACTCTCTTGGCTTCATCCATATAAGGACAAAGGTGAATAGCATGGTGCCCTTCACACAACTTACAGGGATTGGTGATCTTACCCTGCTTCTTAGGAGCCTTACCAGTGCCCCCAACCTGACTCCCGGAAGCCAAAGACAACGGTGGGGGATCGTTGGACCATACTTCGAGTACCTTGGGAATGCCAGGGCAGTCTCGAAGAAGATGGTCTCCCGTGCACAACATGCAGGGGAACTTGATTTTCCGAGGAGGGTTGGAAGGGTTATCAAGAGGAGACGTTTCAGGAGCAATAACAGCATTTTTAATCTCTCGCTTATCAGACTTCTTCTTCTTTGTCTTCTTCTTCTTCTTCTTAGCCACCTGGTTACTCGAATCCAGACTATCACCAGGCGAAGAGGAGGAGGAGGACTCAGAAACAGGCGAAGAAGGGGAGAGGTCCACCTTAGAATCAACATGATGTGGTTCGGGTGGAGGAGCTGATTGACCAGTAACTGAGACATTCGGAACGACAGAGGTTGAGAACAACCAAACAGGCAACCCAACAGTTAACCCAAGAAGGGACAACGTTGCCATATAAGGAGCACCAACATTTCCAAAAGGAGGAAAATGACCAGGATTCCCTTCTGAAGGGATTCCTTGGTTGGTAAACTCTGAAAAAGTTGCCATCAAACTCAAAACCACACACGGGCTGAAAACGAGTTAAGACACACGATCAAACGGTCAACAAGCAATATCTAAATGGGCGTGTAATCGTGGGCGATTAATTTTACCACATTGGAAAATAAGAAATTCTACCGTTTCATATTTTAAGAGTCGAGAAACGATAAAAAGATGACTCTATCTCTTTCAGAGTTGACACAAGCGTGAAAGGACAAGCGCTTGACGGTCTTTTCAAGTTTAGGGAGTCAGAAAAGACCAAATGACTACTCAGGAAAAAACTAGGCACAAAGGGTGTACCAAATATCCGTGAACTGCCATATACACCTTGGTTTCAGTAATGAAACAGAAATCGATCAAGGACTTTCCGTACGTGCAGGTAGTCTCCCCGAATGCTGTGTTCGGTGTATCACGGGTATAGGGCGGCAGACTCGGCTTCCTGTGGATAAAGGATTGCAAACCTATAGGGGTCTCCCTTTATATACTCGACGGTACGGGGAGCGCAAGTCCGTACTAGTGCTGTCTAAAGCCAATAGGCGAACGACAGCTGCTAGGTTTAACGACGCCGGAACACGTCTCTAGCCTAGACCTTCTAAATATGTTGCGTTAAGTTCCAATGTTGCCTTAAGTTAATTGAATGAATTTTACAGTTGATCTTCAATTAAGTTTCAATTTCCAGGCCTTATCGTATGTAGTGTCTCCTAAATGCAAGCTATATGCCACGATGCAACATTTCGTTCGATGAAAACTAGTTAAATTAGAGTTGAGAGCTTTTATACAAACGAAATGAACGGAATATAAACAAGAATGTCTCTAATGCAACTAATGCAATTGCACACTTTTCATTCAAACACTAATCACTAGTAATACGGAAAAGATGACAATTTGCACTAATTAAAAAAAAACAAAAGAGACTATATATTTTTTTTGATTTTCAATGTTTAATGGCTAATGTGCACTGAAAACAAAAGGAACAATTAGAGAAATGATAACTAAGAGAGCAAAGCAAACAACATTCACTCACCAAGCAAGCAACCAAATCTCTAAATCGACCCAAAGTCTCTCAAATCGAAGAAAGACTCAAAAACACCCAATGGACCGTGTGATCTGGGTCCAAAGCAAGGGCAAACGAATTCTGAATGAAAGAATGAACAATCACTCAAAAGACGCAACAAAACAATCAAAGACTGCTAAGAGGGCATGGAGGGTTAAGCAACAAGTCGACAGGACAATCAAGACACCAAAGCTCCCAAGGAGGGCTCGATTCACTATGCCACTAGATGCCCTAGGGCTCAAATCGTGAAACCGATAGACAGAGGCAAACAACCAAAGGATAGCGGTGAATTCCAGTCAAACCAGACTCCAATACACTCAAACAATCAGGAAATCAAGAAGAAAAGTACTGGTCAAGCTCAGAAAGCCAAAAATTGAAGAAATTCAAAAAAGTCACAGGGGTGGCGCGACCGTGGCCTTGAAACTAGCGCCAGAGGCCGAGTGGCGCGAGACAGACAAATGCAACACGCGCCAAGTGGCGCGACTGTCAGGTAAAAACCCGCGCCAGTCGAATTCTTCAATGAAAACTAAAAACAAGCTAATCTGAGAAAAAGACCAACACAAGCTAAGCAAACCACAAGGCTAAAATAATGAAAGAACCCAACCCATAAGGTTCATCAAGCAAGGAGAAACAATCAAAGCGAACCAATCATAAACGAGACAAGGAAAACCGGACGGCTCCCCAGTGGAGTCGCCAATTTGTTGAGAAGGTAAATCCCCTCTGCGGACAGAGGCGATCCCTACTAGCCCAGCAGGGGTCTAGCAACAAACAAACAATGCTATGACGCAGGCTCCTAGTTACGAATGAAAGATTTGGGATAAGAACCTACCTGGATTCCAGCGCTCGATCCGAAAAAGAGATGTCCCCGTCCTTCAGTCCTGGCAGATCACAATCCTTCCACGATCTCCGTGGATGAACACCTGCACACAGAAAGAACAAACAGATACAAGCATAGGAACCAGCATACGTAACTAAACATCGGTCAGAAAAGACATAACTCGCATTAACATAATGGAAAAAGGAGTGGAACCATAATCATAGTCATCTATTAAAGTGGTAAACGAATAGAAGTTACAACCAAGTTCTGACGCTGCAGCCTCCTTCGCGTGGGTCTCCGGTCGTCCACGTCTCGCAAGGCTCGCCGGGGGAAAGGGAAACCTCTCCAGAGTCTCGTAACAATGGTCTCCTTGTTCGAATGGGCCTTAAGGGAAAGGAAGGATTCTTTTCAGCACAAAGGCACTTGGGAATAGGAGATGCAAAGCTTCAGCACTTCCAGACTAGCTTGCCATGGATCTGAGCAAGCTTTTATAGATGGGGAAGGAGGGAGTTGGGATCCCTATTATTATGGGATGGGTCCTATCAACAAGGAAGGTTCCATAGAAGGTGGCAAAACCACTTCCCTTCCATAGAACTCCCGTAGCCAAACCTCCCAACTCAAGATAGGCAGTGGTTGTGAGTTTGTTTTGAACTCAACTTCCGCCATCCATATATAAAAAACAGTCCCTAAAATGGGTGGCGCGATTGCTGCTCTATGACAGAGCGCCAAGTGGCGCGACCTCTTTACAGGATTTCCCTGAGTGGCGCGAGTACTGAACTGTCTACCCGCGCCAATGCAAAAAGAGCTGTTTTTCATGGATTTTGCAAGGAGATGTCTCAAGGGGAATTGAAGCTCATACTCAG